>PVIH01004942.1:0-131619 GCA_004025045.1 Sigmodon hispidus | reverse complement strand
CTAGTGAGTGAGTACATCCCCTGCTTATCTCTCTGAGTTTGTGAGACTTCGCTCAGGAGGATATTCTCCAAATCCATCCATTTGCCTGTGAATTTTAGGATATCATTTTTTCTTATTGCTGCGTAGTATTCCATTGTGTAGATGTACCACAGTTTGTTAATCCATTCTTCAGTTGAGGGACATCTAGGTTGTTTCCAGGCCTTGTTTTCTTATGTGTCTTTCATCCACTGGCCTTTCCACAGACTTTCTGTTCCCCTTCTCCAAAGTTTTCTGAGCCCTGAGGGAAGGAATGTTGATGGAGATATCCCATTTAGAACTGTGTGTTCCAAGATCTCTCACTCTGTACTGCCCAGTTATGGATCTCTGTATCTGTTCTCATCTGCTTTAGGCAGAAAGTTTTTTAATGATTGCTGACAGAGACCCTGATCTCTGAGTGAAATAGAGTATCACTAGGAATTATTTTATTGTTTTGTTCCTTTATCAGAATAGTAGTATTGCTTTTCTCGTAGGCCCATGGCCTACCTAGTTCAAGTTCTTGGCTACCCAAGCAGTATCAGGAATAGGTTCAGTTTCATGGAGTGGGCCTTAAATCCAGTCAGTTGGTCGTTGAATACTCCCACAACTTTAGTGTTGCTTCAGCAGGTCACCATTGTAGATGGGTTGGTGTTTACCATTCTTCTCTGGTAGCTTTCTGAGTCCCTTCCTGTACCAAGGAAACTAATCAGTAGACATTAAGGTTCTCAGTGGGTAGCAGTTCAACTTTTCCATGTTTAATGACTTACTTGTAGATGTTGTCTTCACAACTAGGCCTTATTCTCAGTTTGTGGGGAGCAACCAGTAGTCTTGGCAATAGCCTAGGTTGTTTTGTGTATTTCCATGGGGTTCCTTCAGCTAACAACTTAATTAGACGTAACCCATTCTTTGCAATGGAGGTTTCAGTTGGTGGTGAGAGATTTCTAGTTGGGGCTTTTTTCTCTACTGTTATCTTGTGACTTTATTTATATTTCTTTGATATATGCATCTATTTTAAGAAGCTTCTGTTATATTCGATTTTCATATCACCTCTTAAATGATCCTTAATTTTAGCTGTTCTTTCCCATAGTTCCTCTTTTACCCCCCTCATTCCTTCCCCCTTCCATTAGTTTTTACATTTTATTTATTTATTTAATCATTTCAGGTTTTTTGAGACTATGCTTTTTCTATGTAAGCTATGACTGTCCTGGAACTTGTTCTGTAGACCAGGCTGGCCTCAGACTCACAGAGACCTGCCTGTCTCTGCCTCCTGACTGCTAGGATTAAAGGCGTGATCCACCACTGCTTGGCTTCTCCCTCTCCATTAGATCCTAACATTTCTGAAATTGACCTTGTGCCTGAACAAAGGACATCTGGAATCTTGGCTAGGGATGATTATTCCAAATGATCTGGATGATTAGGATAGCAGGCTAGCCTGATCATCTAAGTAAGCTGCATATCCAGCTGGGTCAGTATCATTTCTGAACTGTTTCTGTTTCTCCTCTATTTCAGCCAGACCTCTACATTGGTATAATCCAGGGCTAATCTACCAACAGATACAGGGTTACTTGAATAAGCAGTTGATGATTCAGTTGGTATTTTCTGAGTCTCTTATACCTCCCGAACAATGGTTTGTGAAGTTAGAAAACAAAGCACTATCTCTCCCTACACACTAAGAGTACAGGGTGTAATGAGATGCTTATGCAATCATGCAACTTGAATTACAGAGCTACCAAGAAGTGGTATCCAGAGAGCCAGAAACCTTGAGGGAATGTTCAGAAAAGAGCAGCTTTCTTTGACAGAAAATCTAGGAACACATATGGACAAAGTAGCATCCATACTAGGTCTAGTATACAAAGTTGAAAAAGACATTTTGGGCCCTAGAGAGAATCCTGGACTGTATTTGGATGTCCTTGAGTCCCTGTGGTCTAGCTTACCATCAGACCCAACACTGGAATTTAACACAAAATTGTTGATTAAATGGATGAGATGGATTAGAGGCAAACAGGTAAGTAGGTAAGTAATTTTTGAAGGCAAATTGGGCTAGACTTTCGAAAGTGATAAAGCTCTGAATCACTATCCCTTGGAGATAGTAACACACATTAATGACTTGCTTGTGTTCCCACCCATGGATACCTGTGAGTTCATGGAGGAAGAGACGCTAAGGTTTTATTTACAGCTGTAGAGCAAATCACCACTACAGAGTAGTTTCAAATGCTCATTACAGATTCTGCAGGTCAGAATGGTCCCTGTGCCCTTGTTCACCAGAGTCTCAGGAGATAGAAACGAAGAGCTTCTGCAAGGCTGAACCTCATCTGAGACTTTGGATCCTCTTCCTAGTTCATGGTTGTAACAACAACAACAAAAAAATCATTTTTGTTGAGTAGGATGGTAGGATTGAGACCCTGCTCTCTCGCTGGCGGGCAACTAGTATTAATTTCTGCTGGTGGACACAAAGGGACATTTGCTGTAACTTATATCATCTCTATGACATAATGACATGTACTTTTATTGCTTCTATTTATTCATTTTGAGATTAGGGAAAACGCACCCATCATAACATTCTCAACATCAACCCTGACCTTAATTAGAGCTTTACAGTCTTTTCAACTATACACAACTTAACAGTTGTAGGATGACCTATCAGATTCTCAGACTGCTCACTCTAGAAGACATTGTCCTTACATGCTAGGAGTGGGGATCCAATGATACCATGTTACAAGCCTGCCTACAGCAGGGTGTATGTGATTTCATCTCTGCGTCTTCTAAGCATAACACAGGGGACAAGGCTGGACACACATCATTTTAAAATCCAAGGGGTTACCTCAATATGAGACACTGAAATGAACCTAGAAATTCCCTTCAAGTGCTGGATCCAGACAGAAGAGTATAACTCATTGTACTAGTTTTTGTCAAACATTCAAGAAATTGTTGGATTCTCAAAAGTATCTTCACAGAGTAATATGACAAGGCTTTCTAGGGAGAATTGTGGAAAAATTATTTCACACATCTTGCATTGGAGAAGAACTCTTGAGTTTAATACGGGATAAGGTAAAACAAAAAATAATATATTTACAATATATAAATTGTAATATTTATATTTTAATAATACTTATAATTTGTTACCAATATTTATGTAATATATTTATAATGTATTTCTAACATGTGTGAGATATCTTATAGCCATTGGAATGTAGCTTAATTAATCACTAAGCAGGTGGCTGGGTAGATAAGTGAATGTGTCCATTATTACTATTTCAGTGCATTACCCCATCATTTCTTAAGTTACTCATCAATGATTTTTAGTAGTTCACCATTCATCCTGTGTACATTGGCACCTTCTTCCATCCTGCAATGATTGCTGGAGGTAACACTGACCAATGATGCCCACACTCACTGTTTAATAGAACCTCTCAGGTTACACAACTTTCTGGTTTAGGCTCTGTGGAGGTGATGCCAGGAAAATGGAGTGTTTATAATTTTTTTTTTTGAGCTAGTAAAAGCAATGGAAGGGTGCGGTACTGGCCTGAGATCTGGGGTGGGAGTCAGACATCTTGCCAAAGCCTTTCTCATGGTGTTCTTATTTTATCAGAGAAAGGTCTGATAGAAACCTGGGATCATGGAGGTTCTAGGAAAAGAGAAGTTCCAGATAGGACCAGAGAAGAGAGAAACAGAGCCAGGAAAGCCGAGAAGCTAACAATAATTGCTACCCTGATTCTGGGATGAAGCTGAAGCCTACCCGAATCTGGGTCCAGTTCTTAGGCACAACCAATGTAGTACACATTGATTTGTTCTGAATCCAGTTTAACCTGAGTAAATCCTGTTTAATCTGGCTTCAAGCTTCTGCCTTCCAGAGTGAGAAGAAAATACAATGGGCTTGGTTTGGAAAAATAGGAGCACGTTTCCAGCCTCAGGAACACAGAGGAGGCTCAACTTACAAAGAGAAACAATTTGAAAGACTACATGGATGGTATGGTGCATCACTTTCGTGATTTTTTTCTAGATCAGTAGATTATAGATGTTTTTGCTCTGGGATGTAAAATGGGTAATTTATTTCACGATAGTGCTATCTTAGTTAGGGATTTTATTGCTTCAGTGAAACACCATGACTAAAAGGCAAGCTTCAGAGGAAAGAGTTTCTTAAGTTTACAGTTTCATATTGTTGTTCATCACCAAAGGAACTCGGGACAAGAACTCCACCAGAGCAGGGTCTTGGAGTCAGGAGCTTATTTAGAGTTCATGGAGGGATGCTGCTTATTGACTGGCTTCCCCTGGTTTTCTTAGCCACTTTCCTTTTTTTTTTTTTTCTTCTTTATTTTGTATTTAACAAAAAAAAAGTAACATGAATTTAAAATGAGGAAAAGTTAACAATAACTATGAACAGGATAAGAATAATAAGCATGGCATATCAAGGGTGGTAATGCAAATAAGATTGCTACACATATATTTACTATGTGTTCAGCTTTCCCTCTGAAATTTTTTTTCCCATCCCTGTATATCCTCATTCAAGGTCCCTTCCCCCTCCCAACACATCTTGACATTTCTCTTCTCTGCAACTCCCCATCCCTTCGCTGGGCAGGGAGCATAGAACCCAGGATCACCAGCCTATGGAAGATACCATGCACAATGGACTGGGATCTCCCCCACTGATCATTAATTGAGAAAATTTCTTACAGCTGGATCTCATGGAGGCATTGCCTTAACTGAGGCTTCTTCTTCTCAGATGACTCTACCTTGTGTCAAGTTGGCATAAAACCAGCCAGTGCAAATGCTGTAGCAATCATTTGGTGGGTGGGGTTGGTGGTCTTGCTACATCATAATACATATCACAAATACACTGTCATGGTTGATGTATATTGCCAACTTCACTGCATTTAAAGTCACCTAGAAGGCAAACATCTGGGATTAAAGTAAAAGTGTTTCCAGAGATGTTTAATTGAGAGAGATGGCCTGCTTTGCATGTAGGTGGCACCACATCTCATGGGCTGGTAAAAGGCAAAAAGTTGACCACCAACTGACACGCTTCTCTCCAGTTTCTGACTAGAAGATTTCATGTGACAGGGCACTTCCTTGTTCCTACCTCCACGCCCTCCCTTCATTCCTGAGGCACAGCATAACCTTCCTTGGTTGCTTATGTTGCTTTTGCATAGTGTTTTTCTGACCCAAGAGAAAACTAGCAAATAAATATATGTAATAATTATTTTTATGAGACAGAGTCTCACTGTTTGCATACTCTAGGCTTGCCTCAAACTGATCTTGAGTTTCTTGTTTCAGCCTTCTGGTTGCACAGCAAGTCAGTTGAATTCATATATAACAAGAAAGGGGAAGAAGATTATGTCTCATTTTTCACTTCTTATAAAATTTCCTTTCTATCATACTGACCCCTTACCCTCACCTAGGTGACTAGTTATGCTAATTAATGTATCCAGGCAGTATCTGGGGCTAAATGTTTTGAAATAGCACCCTTCTATCCACTAGAAATTCTAACTCTTATTAGAGTCATGCACAACTGGAAAATATAGGTTTATTATTCCCAGTTTGCAAATGATGCCTATTTGCACAGAGAATTTGAGGCCCCCTCCATGCATGGCACCCACTTGGGACTGGTTTGTTCTCCATAGGTGCCTGTCAGCCTGTGTTGTCTGTCCTGACCCAGTGGCTTTTGGAAAAGATTTCTCGAGTCACTGTATTTGAATGCAGGGCTTCCCTCTTCCCTTACCTACTGCGTCATTCTTGAGTCGTGCTCTATGTCTGTGTTGGGATGTCATCTTCTAAGTGGTGAGAGACCCCAGCATTCAATTAGCAAGTCTACAGTCTGTTCCCTGAATAAACAAACACTGATGGAATGAAGAAAAAAACGAGCCTACAATAGTCTAGCATGCACTGGCCAAATCAACCATGTTTAATCTTGGGAGAGGACACCATAAGCTACAGGACTCCTGGACTCACCCCACCTGCTTACCATTGCAACCCATGTGAGTCTCTACCAGCACAGCCCCTGACACCAAGTGGATGCTTATGTTAGAGAACTGGGATGGTGTATAGGAGTCAGCAACCAACTACACTTCAAGTTCACTGATTGGATATTTGGTAAATGTACCTTAGCCACTGTCTCATCTCCAGAACTCTAAGGAGTCTTCTGGAGGCAAACTGTATCTTTGAGGCCACTGGGCAGCTGGATACATAAGACAGACTGAGAGGATTTGTCTTTTGTGGAGCTGGAAAGTCCATGGAGCTGACAAAGTTCTCTGGGCCGAAAGACTGGTAACTTGTAGGGTTCATGTTCCCTTTTCACAACACTTCCAACATGTTTGAGCAGAAGACAAGTCTGAAGTACATTTCTGAAGAATGGAAAATTACTGGAGGATGCACATCATCTCTTTATGTAGCGTTCTTGTTTCTCTCAGAATTCTGTCTCATTTTTTCTATGTTGCCCTCCTACAGACATGTGTTTAAGCCCTCTCTAGTCCCAGACAGAGCACAGATAACTGTGTTCTTGGTAGATTACTTAAGTGTCTCTTTCATCTGGAGAATCAGGACAGGAAGTGATTGTTAAGATTAAGATCTGAGAGTGGGCACCCATGTCTTGTTTCTAACATGCTTTCAGTTTTCCCTCATTTCAGTATAATATGATACTACAGATAGATTTGTTGTATATAACCTTTATTAGGTTGAGATATGTTCCTTTTATTCCTAGTTTATTCATTGTTTTTTATCATGAAGTGATGTTGAAATTTGGCTCTAGTATTTTTTTTTTGCACTGATTATATGTGATGAGTGTCTCTAGCTTTATGTGCTGTGTTACATTTATTCATTTATACATGTTGAATCAACCTTGCTTTTCTGATCACTGTAATGAAATCAACCTGGTTATGGTATATGATCTTCTTAGTGTTTTTTGAAATCAGTTTTTGATTATTTTATTAATAATTTTGTATGTTTATTGAGAAAGTTGATATATATATATATTGTGTGTGTGTTATTTTTGTGGTGTCCTCATCTGGTTTTGTATCAGGGTAATGGTAATGGCTTTGTGTAATGAATTTGAAAGTGTGCTTTGTCTTTCTATTTTATGATAAAGTTTATGGAATGCTTCAGTCAGTTCTATTTTATAAAGTTGTTGGTAGAATTTAGTATGGACCTGTCTGGTCCCAGGGCTTCCTTTGTCAGGAAAATATTACTACTTTACTCTTATTGCTTGTTACAGATTTTGTTTAGCTTCTTGAATTAGTTTTAATTGGTCAAATGTACCTTGAAGATTATCCATTTCTTCTAAATTATGTTGAATTTTTAATATATTAAAATTAAAAATATAATCACAATATTTTCTTCCTTCTTTTTCTTTTCTTCAATCTATCCCCTATACAAATACCTCTTATTCCTCTGGAAGTTATGACTTCTTTCTCTTAACTGTTCTTTTTATACACACACACACACAAAACACAACACACACACATATACACACATAAACATATGAATATAGGTTGCTCAGGCTAGTTGGTGTTACTTGTATGTATACACCTTTAGTGTTGACTCTTGATATTGGACTAGCAATTAGTGACTTCATTCCATGGGAAAATTATTATTCTGTTTATCAGCATTTCTTAGTTGTATATAGTTCCTTGTCTGTGGGTGGGGACTCATGAGATTGCCCTTTGTCAACATGCCCATTGGTGTTGCACTTTGTCAAGTCTTCTTTAGGCAAGCATGCTCTTGTGGTATCATAGATGAAGCTTTCCTATCGGTTCTTGGAGGCACTACCTCACAGCAGCTTTCCTGGTTTTCTGCTTTTTACAATCTTTCTGCCCCCACTTCTGTGATGTAACCTGAGCCTTAGATGCAGGAATTGTGTTAGGGCTTGGTATACTAAGATTTCTTGTTTTCCATGTTCTGACTGGTTGTGGTTTTCTGTAATTATCATCTGTTGCAAAGAAAAGTTTCTTTAATGAGGGTTGAGGTCTGTGCTTATATTTAAAGAATTAAAAAACAAGGAGTCAAAGAAAAAGGCAAAACAAATGACCCATTTCAAAATGGGCTTGGAATCTGAACAGAGAGCTCTGAGAAGAAGAAATAAAGTGTCTCCAAAATATCTCAAAGAACATTGACTATTCTTTGTAATTAAGGAAATGCAATTTAAAATAGTGTTGAGAGTTCATCTAACCCTAGTCATAACGGCTACGATCATCCAAACAATGGGCAAGAAATGTTGGGGAGGGTTTGGAAAAGGGGACCCTCACTCACTGTTGGTGGGATTTCAAACTGGAACAGCTATTCTGGAGATCAATGTGAAGAACTTTCAAGAAGCTAAAAATAAGTCTACTCTATGACCCAACAATACCACCCTTTCTAGCATATCTCCAAAGACTAGAGACTACTCCAGAGATACTTTCTCAGACATGTGCATTTTCACTCTATTTACAATAACCAAGAAGTATAAACAACCTAAATGTCCTTCAACTTACAAATGAATAAGAAAAGTGTGGCACACATGTATGCTATGAATGCTGTTAAGCTGTAAAGAAAAATGAATTCATATTTGCAGGTAAATAGGTGGAACTAGAAAATCTTATACTGAATGAAGTAACCCAGATCCAGAAAGACAAGCATTATATGTACTCTCTTGTCCAAGGTACCTAACTCCAATCCTCAGATGTGAGTATATAACCTGAAGTGAGGAAACATCAAAAAAATTAAAAAGGAACTATGACAGAGGACCACCAGAGAGAAGGACAGAAAGATACAAATGATCTGAAAGAGAAAAATATGTAAAACTGAGGGAGATTGTATGGGTAGTGAGAGGCTGTCAATAAAAAAGGAGAAGGTAAAACAACACTAAGGATGTCTGAAAAAAAAACTATAAAGAATCACATAATTATTTCTCTCTATAAATTACATAATATATATATATAGTTTAAATGAAGTTATCATACTTGGGCTGAAAATACTTCCCCCAGGAGCCATAATTTATTTAACAAAAACTCTGGTATCAAGCATGAGAAATATTTTTAGCGCTTGGTCAGGGTAGTCCTAGAAACTCTTCAAACCATGTAGGCTGTTGCCATTGACATTTGTTGTCTTCCACAGGTAGAAGCTGAGTCTCTATTGCTGATGACAATATGCATTTGAGATACAAGATTCAGAGAATTCGAATTCTCTAAGGACTAGGCTTCATAGTACCAGAAGATGCTATTCAAGTAGCTAAGCAACCAGTATCCTACCTAGGTGCAAGGGCAACTGGCATAGCATAATTCTAATGGTGCCACAATGGCACTTACATCTTGGCAATAATGAACAGCTCTGTATTTAGACTTAGGCTTCATTCAACAGGAGGAAAATCATGACTTGTGCTGAAAACCTAGCCAAACACCCAAGGCTAGTGAGATAAGGATCTTAGAACAGAACATACTACTGCTGTTTTACCAAACTAGCATAATTTCTAACTGCATTTCTAACTACCCATTCTTATACCCTTAAACCTCTAGTTTTATGTAATATAAATTTTCAAGGTTTCCTAATGATTTTCTGTCATTGGAGTCTGTTATTAATCTTACTAATCTAGAACTTCTTTGACTTTGTGTTACATTGGCTGAGGGCTTACTACTTAATTTTTTTTCAAGAACCAACTCTTTTAACTGATTCTGTGCCATATTTTACTCTCTGTTTTGATAACTTTCCCATAATTTTTATTATTTCTTGCCATCACCTATTTTTATGTTCGGCATTTTTTGTTTGTTTGTTTTCAGCTGAGATGTATCATTAGGCTATTTACTTGAGACCTTTCTGATTTGTTAATTATTAGGACTCAGAGCAATAAGCTTGCATCTTACAACTGTTTTAGATGTATATCAAGGGTTCTGTTAAATTGTACTTTCATTCTAGGAAGTTTTTCCATTTCTTCCTTATTTCTTTAGTGACTCACTTTTCATTTAAGATGTATTGTTCAATGTCCAAGTATTTGTACAATTTCTAATGCTCAAGGTTTTTGTACATTATGTTCCTTGGGCTTACATAGAATGCTTGTTGAATATTCAGCCCTTTCCTTTCTTATCCTTCTGAATCATGTTCATGCTGGATCTGAAGGTGTGGTTACTTCCCAAGTCAGTGATAAATAAATATTTATCTTTCTTCTTTCTGTATATGATATATATTATGTATATGATATAAAAGAGAGGGAGGGAAGGGAGAAGGAGAGGGAGGGAGGGAGGGAGAGAGAGAGAGAGAGAGAGAGAGAGAGAGAGAGAGAGAGAGAGAATGAGAGCTTCAGAGATATAGCCTCTACAATCAGGCTGGGCAGGCAAATTTGAAGTCTATTGACGTGGCCATGAGTGTCCCTATGTAAAGTGGGATTGCTTGTTTGGCAGGGAAGCTATACCTCTGCTGTTAGGATCTTTCAGTTAATTTCATAAAATGTAACCAATTCCTCAGGATAATCCCCTAAAATCAGTTGACAGGTGAATTTAACCACCTCTGCAATTACCTGCCCAGGAAATACTTTATATTGGTTGATCATCAGAAGACTGAGGTCTTGGCCATGGACAAGGGAGAGGAGAGTCTGTGGTATCAAAGGAGCTTTCTCAGATAGCAGAATCCCAGCTTCCTATGAAGATGTGGGGCTCTCTGTCTGTCCAGTATCACTGACGTTCTGAACATGCCTTTTCTGGTTGCTTTCTAGAGACTGTCCAGCTGCATGGGGTAGGGGTTGGCTCAGAGCAACCACTGGAACAGCTGGGCTTGAGGGCTTCCAGAGAGCTACAGGACACCCTAAGGTAACAAGTGACTTTGAGATGGGTCTTCATTTAGATTCCAATTTTTTCCACTGAAATTATTTTTTTAATTAGTACACTTTATCTTACAATGTAGTTTTAGGTTTAAAGAAAAATGAAACTTTAAACGGAAATCAGAGTGCCCATATACTGCTTCCTCTTCCACACACAATTTTCTCTATTATTAGTATCTTGTCTTGGGGTAACACATTTGTTTTAATATAGTATTGGTATATTATCATTCACCAAAGATGGTTTGCTCCGTGTTGTATCACCGGTTGTAGGAGATTAGGAAGATACATGATGTCGTGTGTTTACCATTACAGCTATATACAAAATAGTTTCACTACCTTAACCAGCACCCCATTTGTTCCCACATATTGGAAATGAAGCTGCATACAAAGCCTTCAAATGACCCAAGGAGAGCATTGGTAAACAACCTATTAGGTCACTCTGAGCTCTGCTGGGAAACATATGAAAGGTTTTATTCCATAGTAACAGTTTTTGGTGCTTCTCTGAATTACAGTGTGCTGGCAGATTTCATTTACCTAAGGTTTATGTTTTATAAGAAAGAGACCGAGAGTACTCATTCATTAGTGGACTTTAAGTAAAAACATTCTTTTTTCAATGAAAGATGATGGGTGAATAAAGTGATTCAAAACATACACACACACTAAAACAAAAGAAAACTTCTGGTTTGACTGTAGAAGGGTTGCTTAGCAGAAATCTGTGGTGACCATAGTGCATCCGTGGGCATTAGCTGTGACCTACTCTGCTTTCTTTATCTGTAGCTGAGCCTAACCTGGCTTGAGAAGCTTTAGATTTTATTTTTTATGTTTCATGTATTTTAGAGTAAAGAGAAGTTTTATTACTGTAAAAAAAAAACAATTTTAAAAAGTGAAAAAAGAGAAAGAAAGAGAATGAGAGAATGCAGTTGGTCTAATTGCTCATGAGAAATGTTATTTACCACAGATTCAGAGAAGTATGTGGAGTGGCCTGGCCTTGTGAGCTAATAATCTGTCTGTTCTCATTAAGATGTGATATAATTAGCATTCAACAGAACATAGGGCAAAATAAGAAAAATGAATAGACCACCCCACTTATACTTTTATAATGCTGTGACTGGAGCAACTTATAAGAGGATATATTTGCGTCCACAGGTTTCCAAGAATATCAGTCCAACATGGCAAGTGAGGCATGACAGTGGGAGCTTGTGTTATGGCTAGTTATAACTTAGCAACATGTGGAAAAATAGTTCTTCCTTTAAAATTCCTGGGACATAACCCTCAAGACCAGACCCCCACAACAATAACCCACTTCTTGCAAGTATGTTTCCAAGTAGTTTGACAACCTCCCAAAAACAGTGCCACCAGCTGAAAAGTAAGTGTCAAAGCACAGGAGCCTGTGAGGAACAAACCATAATGCCAACCATAACATTGTTCTTGATGATTCACTCATATGTGCCTTTTTCTCCTACCTACACTCAAGTTCATACTCTGTAGGCAACAGGCATTTCTAGACAGTCTTCTCTAGGTTTGGCACTTTGAACCTGTGACTGTTTCTCAACACAGTCACAAGTTTGACCTCACAAGCAGAAAACAGGCATGAAGGGGGGGGGCGTTCCTTTGGGTCTAGTACCTGTGGGTAAATTGGGTTTCTTTCTCAACACATGCAATGTACTTATGGTTTCATAATTTGAACTCCATGTGCTCCTGACCAGTTATTGCTCTCCCAACCTCAGGGTAGTAATAACATGTGGCATAGGTTCCGTATGAGCATAGGCATAGGTTCTTAGTATGAGCTCTTGGATCAGGGTGCTACATCAAGTGGCCATTCACTATGGCTTCCTTCATAAGTGTATTTGTTGAGGTTATTAGCATTCACTTTGATCCAATTTTACCATGGCTAAGATTTCATATTACCTATTTATGAAATTGAGGCTTCCCTGTGTGCTTTTCTGAACACTGCTGGATATAGGATCACTACAGTTTAAACTTGTTCAGGCCTTGTTGCTCCATGTGCAGCTCTAGTTCCCAGCACAAGGTGATATAGATCTTCAAATGTAGATTTGTCCCTCCCTGCCTTTGCCCCCCCCTCGGCAAGACTGTCCTACTGGTCTACCCTAACATGAAGCTAATATCTAGCCTCTCTGCTCTAGCTTTACAAAGTTCAGTTAAGGCTTCCTGGCACAGCTTGGCATATTGCATGGACTATAAACTATGTGCCAACATGATAAATTAATGAAGGGATGCATGGTTGATCTAAGCCCAACTACACTGAGCTCAGATCTCCCAGAAGTAGTTTTATTTTTTATTTCTGGTTGTCCTTAGAGAAATAGGAGATATTATGATATGGTTGACGATTCTGTGATGACTTACTCAGGAGAATTAGAATTTTTTAAACCAAGTTGAATCTGGTACTAAAACAAACAAATGTGACTGACCTCAGTTTTCTGCCTGAGTGTGATTTCAGTATTTTTTCTTTAGAAAATACTTGCTAAGTATTATATGACATTATATTATTATATAATTAATATCTTTATTATGACATATTATAAAAATGAATTATATATCATATGAAAAATTACATATAAATATTATGTGATAAACTGCAAATCCAGAACTGGAAAAAGTATCAAGGAAACAAGTCTACTCAATTTTAAAATACAAAAAGGAATAGAGTAAAATCATAGTTCTAGTTAATTGATATTTTTTAATAGGACCATTTGAAAAGGGTTTCTGATGAAGTGACATTTGGGCTAATCTTATGACCCAGAGTCAGTTATCTTTGTGAGTAGAGAGAATGGTTTGGAGCTAGATAGTAGAGCATAAGTGTGATGTGGGATGATTTTGAGTGTTTCACCAAAGGGCCACTCTCACAAGTGTGACAGTGAGTTATGATTGCTATGATGAAGAGTGTCAGTAAAGCTCTCCTTAGCAATTCAGAAGCAAGGTCCTTGCACCTCACAGATTTTACAATGTAAGAGGTTATAAAACCATAGGTTAGGGACATGACATTATCCACCTCACCCCACTTACTTTCTATTGTATTTCACCTCCCTTGATTTCAGATATAACATGTGTGCTAAGGTCAGGATGGCTAGGGCTTGGATAAACTAGACAATGAGAGAACCTTCTTCCCAACAGGCTATTAGCTTTGTGACTTTCCTGCTTCCTATAAGAGCTGCAGACACCATCAAATTTACTAGAAGAAAGACTGTTTGAGAAAGCTGATATCCATCAACTCTGTGGGTTCTCAGAGATGAGATATCTTCCTGTAACTTCCCAGAGTTCTTATTTGAACTGTTCCAACACAAACCTGTGTAGCAAATCGGTTCGATTCTCCTGTCTTCCAAGATGCTCTGTGAGTGAAGGATGAGGCTGCTTATACATCTTACTTGTGTTGCTGGTGTGTTTGTCCACAGCTCTGTGAGCCATCTCTCACGATGTGGAACTGAAGCTGCTTTTACATTTTATTGGTGGGTTTTACGTTTTTATTGGTGGATGAAGCGCTGTCTGGGGCCATGCACTCTGAAGTTCAACTTCTCTTCTCTGGGCAGATTTCAGCATCACTCTGGGGCTAAGAAAGCCTATCCAACGTCTCAGGCACTCAGTATCAAGTGTTGCTTGCTTCTTTTACTTCTTCCTGATTTGCCTCTCTCTTTCCCCCTCCTGGTTTCCCACTCTTCTATGTCCTGTACTTTTCCCATCGTCCTATTGCCTATCTCTCTGTATCCAGCTGCTTAACCTGTGATGAGTTACACTCTTTATGCATTTCCAGAAAAGTTAAAATAGCATTTTAATAGGGGGAAAGGCTTATGCAAGCAACCTTTACCAAAAAAGCTGAGTTCTTGGGGCACCCCCAAATGAGATTCTGACAACTGATTCCTTTTTTTTGACACAGGAAAGTACACAGAAAATTTAGAAAATGTGAATAATGAACGAATCATTTTACAAAATGCCATTTACAAAATAAAAGCTGCCACACGTCGGTTTCTTCTTATTCTATTTGATTCTAGAATTTTTTAAAAAAATATGTAAAATGAAATATAAAATCCAGAGTTTCTAATATTTGGGGACACATGAAAAGTAGAAATTAATTTGACCAAGTGGTGAGGAAAGTACATTGTTCATGTCTCTTGTCTTCTTGAGAGTGCAGATTAGGGGTTGTGCTTGGTTTCGTTAAAAATAAAAGTTCTCTTGAAACTTGATGATTTTTTAAATCTCTGTAGTTTGCTAGACTTCTGATTCTCAAAGTTTGTTTTGAATCTGTCAGTCACCTGCTAGTCTGTGTGATTGCTGAAACACAAGTATGCTCAGAGCTGTGAGGAATATTTTTCTTGGGGGGAATTTGATGATTTTTTTTTCATTTTCATGGTATGCCTACATTTTCTTAGATAACAAACAGTCCTATTTTTTGTTGCGACACAATCATAGAGACAGATACATAGACAGATAAGCAGAGAGGCCGACTGAGAAATAGATAGGTAGTTAACACTTAGCTGAGCTTGAGAAAAATAAGTCCTTGATGATGGAGTAAGGTGACATGTTTGCATTCTTGTAAGTACCCTTGATCATCTGGGACTTATTTTAGCTTATTATTAGTTTTTCTTATTATTATTACTTTGATGCATTTTAATAGGTAACAGAAATTAATATTTTGAACTGAATATCCAATGAACTGCAACAAATAATCTATTGTTCATAAATCCTACTGAGCACCATTTATTGAAAATCTAACTTAATTAAAAGCGAGTGTACTAGTCCCTTAGGATCATGATCATAAATCAGAGAGTTCATGAAAATTAACTTTGTACTTAGCATAACTACTTATGGGTTCTTCATCCCTGTCTTGGGGTCCAAAGAGAGAAACCACTTGTCCAGGGCTCCCAGACTCTAGTGCACAGAAATTGAGGACTTAGGTAGGTCCAGATGGAAGTAATGTTCATGTGAGGAAAGAGTGCGTGGAATCCAGAGGGCCCTGCTCAGTTTACCTGAGTAATGAAGTCAGTAGTGATTTGGTTAAATGATATTTCAGTCTGCCACACAACTATCAGACTATAGTTGATATAGTCTACGCTACAGGTCATAACACATAGTATGCTTTTAGAAGTGTTCAGTGGTACTGTAATGTGTGACAATATGTACACTGCAAAGTGGCCATGTTGTAGGTCCAGATCCAAGGCAGGGGCTCACTGAATAAAGTGTTTGTTCTGCAGGTACAGGGGTCTGAATTCAGATGGCCCAGCACTCACGTAACTCAGTAAAACATGAGTGCTATGGCATTGTTTAAGAAAAAAAATGCAATCATGAGAAACCCAATTGGAAAAAAATCAGTGGCACAAGGTTCTTCCTGACTCCTATAGATTTTACACACAGATACTTTCTCTCTCTTTGTCTCTGTCTCTCTCTCTGTCTCTCTGTCTCTCTGTCTCTCTGTCTCTCTCTCTCTCTCTCTCTCTCTCACACACACACACACACACACAAACACACACACACACACACACACACGTTTTCTTCACCCTTCTATAGTTTATTTTCTTTTTAATCTTGCTCCTCAGACAAGATCCCCAATTTACAGCACCTCATAAAGCTATCCCCAGCCTTTTGTCCTCTACTTCTGTGACGTTTCTCTGCTTTTAATTGGATCTCATTATCTGTGCTGGCCCTCCCAGACAAGTTCCTCCATGATCATCTGATTTGTGATCTTAATCATGTCTGCAGATCTTTTCAGGAAGCTCCCCCCAAAGGCTTTACTTGATTCTCCAGGAGATGTTGTATTCTGTGGGATAAGCATTCTTGGGTTGCCTTAGATCTCACCCACCACTATTCCTCCTGTCTCCTTTGCATTTCCTGAGGTTGCAAGTGTGTTCACTTTCCCAAATCAGAGACACACTTTGAAAATGTAAAGATAAGAAGTCGCTTTGTGACGAGGACAAGAGTTGCTGCCTTAGCTGGTTCTGATTTTCACTACATATGTGGCTTTATGAAGTTGACATTTTCTTTTTGTTTTACTCCTTCTGTGTGAGTGGAAATTTCCTTCCAAGTGAGTTTGGTTCCTACAAAGATATATGGTAGGTTGCAGAAAACCACTGTTCAGTGTGTAGCATGTCTGAGATGTTTGTTTCTATGGAAACAGAACCTGGAGAGACCCCTAGTGTCTGTTATGCCCTCAGTAAAATAAGGCAAATCATGGCCATTTAGAAGGTTAAAGATCAAAGACCAAAGCAGACTACCCTGCGCAGAAATCAAGACTCAAATGATGACCTGTGCCAAAGATCACTCTGGACCATCTCCTTCAGACCCCGTGGCCATCCTGGAATAGATGAGTTAGTTTCATCTAGTGAAAAGGCTTCTTAAACTACCTTGTGTCCTGTGTGGGTCACATGACTGAATTTTAATAATCAAATGTGGAGTTCATGATGAATCAGCATCAGTGACCAAATTTAATTCAAAGGCAAATGTGTAAATGAATCTAACAGTTTTTAGCACTGCTCACTGCTCACATTGACTTGCACAAAGTCATTGAAGCCTTGAATACTCTCTCTTGCTCTTTTTCCTTCTCTCTCTCTCCTCCCTCCCTTTCTCTGTCTCTCTCTCTGTGTCTCTCTGTCTCTCTCCTCCCTCCCTCCCTCTGTCTCTTTCTGTCTGTGTGTTTCATCCTATTCATGCACTTATGGAGACCAGGAGTTAACTTTTAATGTTTCTATACATTGTTATTATTATTTGAAGTGTGCTCTCTCAATGACTCTAGACAGGCTAGCTGGCGAGCCTACTATGTGTGCCTGTCTCAGCTCCCCAGTACTTCCACTGCAGACATACAGGCTATGGCTGGTTTTTTACATGAGTGCTGGGCATCTGAACTCAGACCCCTGTACTTGCAGAACAAACGCTTTATTCAGTGAGCCCTCAGCCTTGCATCTGGACCCACAACATGGCCACTTTGCAGTGTGCATATTGTCACACAGTACAATACCATTGAACACTTCTAAAAGCATATTATGTGTTACGACCTGTAGCATTTTACTATGCTTATAGAGGTTTTCTTTTTTCCTTATGGAAACATAATGCTCTAATTACAGAAAACAAAGAATTTAATATTTCTCTATCAGCATCCCTCTGTATTTAAGTATCAAATTAGTGTATTTTTAGATTGCATTGTGTTAGACAAACAAGCACATCTATCTCATTAGCATGCAAATTTGCTTTCATCTTCAATAAGTGGTAAAATTATACCTATCCCAGAAAATTGATTTGAAATAATCACTTTTATGATTTGTTATCAGAATATGTTTGATTAGTGGTGCTATGCTCTATACCTATAGATCAGGGACACATAGAACTTGAGTGAGAAAGAATTGTAAACCCTGGTCTATTAGAAGAGAAAGTGAATACAGTTTAGGTAAGGGCTTGGTGCCATGCAGAGTGTGTGGGCTCAGCATCAGGAAAGCCTGACTGTTGATTCTAGTCACTACCAAAACTTGCAGCCAGTTCTTGTGCCAGGGCAATTCTCTGTTCCTCATCTTTGGAGAAATGTGGCATTCCCATCGGAGGATGTACTACCTGTGTGGTTTACATAAGTCCTCAAAGCTCTGAGGGTTCAGCCTTAGACCATACAAAGAAAAGGCCATGGATAGAACATCTGGGGAATCCCAGACCCACTGCAGAAATTCCAAAATGCTTTTAGTTGGTGTTCTTTTCTTGAGAAAGGATCTCATGTAGTCCAGGCTTCCCCCAATCTCTCTGTGTAGCCAAGGATGACCTTAAAGCTCTTGTTATCCCCTTACCCACTCTAGAGTGATCAGATTACAGGAGTGCACTACCATGCCCATTTTGTTGTTATTGTTTCTGCAGTGCTGGAAACTGAACTTGGGGTTTAATGGATGCCAACAAGTACTGTACCATCTGAGACATTGCAGCCACTCAAAATGCTTAGTGAGTTGAAACTTCCTGTCCTAGTTAGATTACTATTGCTAAGCCGAAACAGTATGACAAAAAAAATCAGATTGAAGAGGAAAGGGTTTGTTTGGTTTTCACTTCCACATCACTGTTCACCATTAGAAGTAGTCAGGACAGGAGCTCAAACAGGGCAGAACTTGAAGACAGGAACTGATACAGAGGCCATGGAAGAGTGCTGCTAACTGACTTGCTCAATCTTTTTTTTTTTTCAGAACCCAAGACCACCAGTCTAGAGATGGAATCACTCACAGTGGTTAGGGCCTTCCTTGTGGGATAATGCTCTTGTATGCTGTAAAGATTTGTTACTCATATTGGTTTAATAAAACACTGATTGGTCAGGAGCCAAGCAGGAAGTATAGGCAGAATGATCAAACTAGGAGAATTCTGGGAAGAGGAAAGTCAGAGCAGGAGAAACCAGCCAGACACAAAGGAAAAAAAACCCCGAGAATGCTTCACTGAGCAAAGGTAGCAAGTACGTAGCTAAACACAAATAAGAATGATGGGTTAATTTAAGTGTATGAGCTAGTCATTTATATGCTTGATCTACTGGCCCAGCATTTACTATAATATTAAGCCGCCAAGTCAATTATTTGTGGTGGGACTAAGAAAAGCCGAGCAGGACAGAGAAACTTCCAACTACGCCTTCCCCCATCCATCACTAATTTAGCTAGTGTTAAGTTGGCATAAAACTATCCAGAAAAATTGACCCCTTGTCAGCTTGACACAAACACATTGATGTAAATCCGCAACCTTTCTTTTCTTGTTCATTGCCAAGATCACACATTAACATCCCATCACAATATAAGACATTTTGCAAACTTAAAAAGTCCCCACAGAGTTTACAAATTCAAACACTTTAAAATTGGGCTTCTTTAAAATATCCACTCTCTTTTAAAATCCCAAATCTCTTTTAACAATTCAAAATCTCTTAACTGTGGGCTCTTGTAAAATCAAAAATAAATATTATTTACTTCAAGAGAGAAGAACCAGGACACAGTCACAATCTGAACAGAGCAAAACCAAACTTCAACACTGTAAATAGCTCAATATTCAATATCCGGGATGATGTTTAGTCAGATGATGTTCTAGGCTCCTTCAAGGGGACCTGGGTCACTTCTCAGGCTTTTTCCTTTGCATCACAAAGCTTGTCTTTTGGGTTTCCCCTGACTCCATGCCTCTGCTGCACATGGGCTTTATTTTCACCAGTAGCCTCTCTTCAGGTGACAAACCTCAGTTGCTTTCCATGACCCCATCACACCTTTCAAAACCAGTACCACCTAAGTGACTCCTGACTGTCAGCACAAGGGACAACCTTAGTCACCCCTGGAACACAGCTTCTTGCTAGTTTTATGTCAATATAGTGCAAGTTAAAGTCATGTGAAAAGAAGGGGCCTTAATTAAGAAAATACCTTTATTAATTGGGACAGGTGAGCCTGTATGACATTGGTTCTCAACCTGTGGGTCACGACCCCTTTGAGGGTTGAATGACCATTTCACAGGGGTCACCTACATCAGAAAACACAGCTATTTACATTATGATATATAACAGTAGAAAAATTAGTTATATAGTAGCAATGAAAATAATATATTGGTGGGGGTACCACAACACAAGGAACTCTATTAACGGATTACAGTTTTAGGAAGGTTGAGAACCACTGCTGTAGAGCATTTTCTTAGTGATTGGAGGGACCAGCTAACTGTGGGTGGGGCCATCCCTAGGCTAATAATCCTCTGTTGTATAAGAAAGCAGGCTGAGCAAGACATGATGAGCAAGTCAGTAAGTAGCATTTGTCCATCAGCTCCTGCCTTCAGATTCCTATCTGTTTAAGTTTCTGTCCTGACTTCCTCCAATGATAAACAGCCATGAGGAAGTGCAAGACAAATCAACCTTTGGAGGAAAGGGTTTTATGCTTTGGATTATGGTGTTTCATTACAGCAATAGTAACTCTAACTAGAACAGAAAATGGTACCAAGAGTGAGAGACCTTTCTGTGTGCTTTTGGAAGGATTGTTGAAAGAATTTGGGACTTTGGGCTGGAAAAGTAATTGTTGCCAACTCAGTGGGCTATTCTGTAGGAGCTTGGAAGATAAAAATGTTGAGGGTAACACATGATGTTAGCCTGCCTTGTGACATCTCAGAGGGAAATTTAAAGGTTCTTTCTTGGCCATTTGCATTTTTTGAATTAATAGTTTGTGGTTTTGGCTTGCTGGGGTTAAAGAATCAGTTTTGATCACCAAAATACCAGAACTACTAAAGTGAAACATGTGATTCTTTGAAATACTCAATGCTGGTCAGCTAAAGCTGAAAAATGACTGATTATGAAAAGGGGACCAGTGGATGTGGAGGAGAGAAGAGGTAAAGGGGAGTTGGGAGGGGTGGAAGTAAATATTGGATGTATTACTGTGATGAAATTGTCTGGGAAATGTCTCCTCAGAGCCAGCACACGTCTTTGGGAGGACACAGAAACAAAAGGCCCTATTGTTGTGTGATGGAAGGTCATGTGACTTTATGTTTCTGTATTTCCCAGAGTTGAGCTACTTGTTGAGTTCAGAGGAGACTATTATTGGCAGCAGACAATGCACTGAGTAGAATGAGGAACTTTTGCATTATGTGAAAACAGACTCTCATCTATCTCTTTTCTTTTGTATTAGACCTCCTGGTGCTTCTATTAGGGCACAGTATGGATGGAAAGTTCCACGAAATAAAATAAATAAACCAGCAGGGTCTGGAAAGGCACATTGATGAAGCGCCATCCATTTACATTATCATCCTATCTGTGCACTCAGACAGGGAACATTTGAATTGGCTCTTGGCAGTAGCCACAATTTATCCTTGGTGGTCAGTGCTGCTTAATGGGACAAATATTTCAGTCTGTGGATTTTTGTAACTCTACATTTAACTCATTGTCTGGGAAGTCCACAAGCTTCATCCCTTACCTGCCCTTTTCATCTGTATTGATGCTCTTTTAATCCCTTGAGGATTTTAAGGACAGGTGAGCATTCTGACCAAATTTTATTTTCCTGACATGGATCAGGCAACCACTTTACATATACTAACCCACTATAATTTTAAGAACCAGTGGGGAGTAGGAAATTTCACTGTTCTTAAGGCTGTTCACTGATACATGGAGAAGCTGAATTATACTTTCAGTGTCTACACAGCTACAGGGTAGAAGGAACGTAGGGTAGTTACCTATTAATCTCCTACAAGTCCATGGTATAATTATGACCTTCTGCTAAAGCTTTTCTGGAACCCCAAGGTGGACAGCCACTGTCTCTCCTTAGAGATCTCCTGCCCTTGGCATTGTCCATCAATGGTTGTTACCTTCTACCTATTCTAGGCTCAAAGTGTACTCATCATGCCTAGAACATAGAAGACCTCATTCATTATTACTGTCCTTACCATTCCTCCTGAAGACAGACCCTGAATCATCATTAGGCTTCTCATGCCCATGCAGGAGTGCCTTGGAATGTGGTCACTATTCTGCTGGTGTTCCAGCTTTTTTGTATTAACATATATCCCACACCTGAGCAAAGTTTGCATCACTCTGCATCTGGAAGTGCAGATAAACAGTAGGTGATAGACAAACCTGCCTGGACAGTTGAATGAAAGACTATACAGTGAGTAATTATCTATATATAAGATCCAGTCAACTTTTACTTTGTCACTCATAGGGGTGACTTAGGACAAATTGCAGTGACGCATTCCCACCCCCTAACTCTTCCTTCACTTCTGAGAGACTGGAGAAAACGATGCTTTTCTTTTTAAGATGAACTGTGGATGAAATGATGCATAAGAAAGAAGCTTAACCAGTGCCTGGCATCAGCAGGTGCCAGGTCAGACATTCAGCTCATCCATTTGGAAAGTTTTTATGAAATTACCTCCCACTTGCCAAACATGTTCCAGATCAGGTGGCCATGACTCTGGACTATAATACAAGCCCAGCCCCAGCCCCAGCAGTTTGTGCACATGAAATTTTATATAGGAATATAGCTCTCCTTGCTTTACATCCTTCTGTACTGCCTCTGTACTGCATGGGCAGGATTGAGATGCTGCAGTAGAGACAAAAAAGCTTGCCCAAACTCTTCTCTTAGACCCTTTAGTCTCTTCTCAATGTTTTCAGCTCCCAGTTTAGATAATTAGAAGAGAACTAGCATCATGGATAAAGATGTTACTCTTCTTTTAAAAAGATTTATTTATTTATGCATATGAGTACTCTATCCACATGTATGCCTGCATGACAGAAGAGGGCATCAGATCACATTATAGATGGCTGTGGGCCACCGTGTGGTTGCTAGGAATTGAACTCAGAATCTCTGGGAAGAGAAGCAATTGCTCTTAACAACTAAGCCATTTCTCCAGCCTTTATTCTGCCTTGCTGACTTGTACCATATCAAGTTATGATGGACCCGAGGGAAGATGTAAGATGATGGTGGCCAGTGAGGGGAAGAGGATAGATACCAATGAAGGACTTCTTCTTTAGGTGCGGTTTGGACAGGGATCAGCCTGTGAAGCCATTCAGTTCGCCAAGACAGAAGCCTTCATGGAGAGCAGTGGCAGTTGCTTCATGCTGGGACTGAGAAGTAGAAAGGAATTAGAAAAATTGTTAATATGGTGGTTTTTACATGTTGGAGACATTGATAATACAGAGTCTTTTTGTGTTGAAGGTGTGTGTGTGTGTGTGTGTGTATGTGTGTATATGTTTGTGCAGGTTTTTCATTGACTGGCCATATGGAGACTAGAAGTTGACATTAAGTGCCTTCCTTTCTTGGTCACCACTGAAAAAGAGAAAGAAAATTTCTAGAAGAAGCTGTCTGCCTTAGCTGTAGACTGCTTGGAATTCAATGGCTATGGAGAGTTTGGACTGTTGCTGACTAGCTAGCCTTATTACAGTATCTCTCAGATATCTCTACCTCCCTATAGAGTCATTCCTCACCCAGTTCATATCAAAGCAAACATCCTGATAAATCAACAAGCATATATAATGAGACCTTGTTCTCCTCTTATGGAAACCACTGTAGCTGCTATCAGATAGCTGTGGTCATTCACTGTTGGCTCTAGAATAGACTATTTCTTACTCCCTTTGAGGTCAGATCTGTGTTTTTTGCCTGGACCACCTTATTCTTTCAAGACAGAGTCTCCCACTGACTGAGTTGGCACTGGTTGGCTGGTCCAGGAACTCTGGGGATCTTCTTGTCTCTACCTTCTAGGGTTAGAGTTAAACATGCATCCTGCCACTCTCAGCACGTATGTGGATGCTGGAGATCCATCTCCTGTCCTCAAACTTCACCCACTGAGCCATTTCTCCAGGCCCAGAACTATTTTTGTTTTGTTTTTCAAAAACCAAAACCAACCTCCCAACAAAATAATTATTCTCTCACACTTTTAAGTTATGAGAGAGAAAGAGTCATGGAGTAGCCATAGGGTAAGTGTTGAAAAAGTGAAGGAAGTGTAGAAGTTTTATAGCAGTGTAGTTCAAGGCAGGTTTGAAGGAGGCATTTGAAAGTAGTTTTGAGGTTGAAAAAGGGTAAGATGTGCAGGCATGTGGGATATAAACGTCCAGATAGGAAGCAATTCTTGGAGCAGTAATACATCTGCTTTCTTTTAGAAACAGAAAAGAAGTTAGGGTGTTGTGAGCAGTTAGAAAGAGTCAGGTAAGTGCTGGTAGATGAGATCAGAGGGGCCATGTACCTTTGATAGCAGTTGGGGCCAATGTTTTGAAGGTCTCAATATACAAGTTTCTCTCTAGAAAGTCTCGACCCCAAGACAAACAAAAGGCAAATTTGAAAGAGTTTCTGTTGAAGAAAAGTCAGACAAATTAACCTAAAAGCACAATACTGTTTTTTTTCCTCCTAGACTAAAAAGTGACTCAATGTAGGTCAGAGACATTTCATCCTTCTCCAGGAGAGGCAGATGCTGATGGCATTAAAAGCTTAGGCTTGGTGCCATGGGTAATTAAAGTCCAGGATGTTTTATGAGAGGGCAGGAGGCATACACACAAATCAGAGTGCAAGTCTACAGGTGCAGATGAGGATGCAGACACCTGCTGTGTCTGTGTCAGTATCACAGGGAGTATTCGGGGCAATGTCAGGATGGAATGCTTTCCTTTTCTGACTTCAGAAAACATTCTGTCCACACCCCCTCTTTGTGGGTGGCAGTTACCAAGATAGAAGCTGCCTATGAGCAGTGGATGCTTCTCACACATTGCGTGATGCAGGATGCTGGCTACATGTGGACCAGAATCCTGAACAGGGTATTAAGATAAAAATCGGAGCAGATGTTTCTTAGTCTGCTGCTGTTGTATGGGATGTTTTCTTTTGTTTGTCTGATGGCTGTGGACTGGTTTCGGAAGATTTTTCTAGACTCCCTTTTGCTCAGTACTGTGTACCCAAGTGCAGGCTGGCTATGTGAATTGTGTATGTGTGTGTGTTTGTGTGTGTGTGTGTGTGTGTGTGTGTGTGTGTGTGTGTGTGTGTGTGTATTTGGGGGTATTTATTGGCTGCAGAGACTCCCAAAATATAAATCTGTCAGCAGAATAGAATTTATATTTTCCCCAGTCATCTTCTGAACATGGAATCATCAAGCCAGCAGTTTTTATCTGGGTACAAACAATGTGTTAATGCAGACCTCCTCTTCTTGGCACCACTACCCCAACACATCTGGACAGTGGCAATAAATAGCCTTCCTCAACTCTCCATTATGTAGCTACCGATGCTGAGTTTGCAAAGATGTGTGCCTCAGCCAGCCAAGGGGTCAAAAATGGGCCAAAGGAAAGTTTAAGGTGTTGCCTTTTGATGGCATTTCTGGAGGCAGTATTGGTTGTTTTGTTGTTATTTGAGACATGCTTTCACCCTGTAGCTCTGACTTGACTTGTGTAGCACAGACTGACCTCCATCTCACTGAAGTCCTAACTCAGCCTTTTAAACATTGTGTTTGCAAGCATGAGTCAACCATAGAGTAGCCTATGGCCTGCAGAACAAATAAGGCTCAGTCTAGAGAAGCATGATGTCCATTTCTACTGCCACCAGCAGAGCCAACCAAGAAGGAACTGGGTTTTATTTTGGGGAGAAATGCTGAATTAAAAGCTGTAAACTCTACTGTGTAGAGTATATCTCCCATGATCCAGTCCACTGAATCCCATAGCTTTAAGGATTCCAAATGACATATGACATATGCCTACTTTCTGATTGTATTCACGTTTTCCAGAACCAAAGGATAGCATTTTTCCATAACCGTGGAACCTTTTGTGGCTGCTCTGAGGTTGTGGAAATCAGATATTTAATAAGAATGTTATATGGAAGAGCCAATAAATGGAACTATGTTGACTTCATGTAGTCTCATTGCCCTCTTATGTAAAGCTTTCTGTTCCTTAAAAATATGCCAAAGAGTGTTTATTGGACATTTGTATTATTTTACACACACACAAAAAAAATGAACCACAGAATTCCAGAGGTCAAGCCAAGTGGTTGCTCCCTTGAAGTTCTAATCTGCAGACTACTTAGTATGACACTTGGCAGCCATATTATCCAACTCTTACAATGTGCAAGATGTTGTCAAAGCTCAGGTAACACCCCATTCCTGACAAGATTCTGATTTCTATGGAAGTATGAAGTCAAGGAATCAATATTATTGTTGTGTTTCTTTTATTTATTGCTTTCTATTATTATTATTATTACCATTTTGTCTTTGTGTGTTAATGTACACATGCAATGGCATGTGTATGAAGGTCAGACAGCAGCTCATGGAAATTGGTCTTCCCCTTTCACCATGTGAGTCCTGGGACTGAACTCAGAACACCAGACTTGGCAGCAAACACTATTACCTGCTGAGCTGTCTCGATGGACCTTTTTAATATTTATCTAATGACTGATTTTATTGTGAAGTAGGGCAGATGGACTGTAGTAAAGGACACAGTTGTGACAACACCTCAACACTTCAGTGCTTAATTTGCCCAACACAGCCATCATGCTGACACACGCTAACCACTCAACCACTTCTCTTGACACTTTTCCTCCCAGGTATTTATCTTTCAGCCTGTGCTTGGTTCTTGTCTGCTCAGGAGTTTACATCATGAAAACCATCTAGACTGATCTATTTTGTGTCTAGCCTTGTGCTTGTGGTGTTAAAACATATGCTTCATCCTATTTATTTTATTGCTGTGTAGAATTCTGTTGCAAAACCAGAAAGATTGTTGATCACCGTGAGTGGAATTTGGATAGATTCTTTCATTGGAGTATTTTAGATAAGGTAGCTAGAAATCTGGGGTATACTTTTTGGTGTATTACATGTATTTGTTTTTTTATAAGGTTTGTATGTAGGAGAAAAATTTGGAGGTGAAGGGTATGTTTATCTTCAAATATAATACAAAATATCTGCATGTTTTCCAATGTGGTTCCTACTGCTATCAAAAGTATTTAAGAATTCTATCCTAACCACATATCACCAACTATTCCTATCGTAGTCATTTTAATTTTAGCCATTCTGGTGGGTGTGTGGAACTATCTTGTGGGTTGAATTTGCATTTCCCTGGTGGCTTTCGAGGTTGCTTGCTTTTCATTTGGATAAAAGCCATTGGAGATTCTCCTTTGCAAAGTAGGTCCTCCAGGTTGGTATTACTTTTCCATTAGATGGCCTGTTTTTTTCTCATATATCCTGGATAAAAGCCTCTTATTAATAATTGTATGTGTACCAAATAATTTTTCTCACTCTGTGGTTTTTCTTGACGCTTTTGTTGTTATTGCTTTGTTTTATGGACAAAGATTCTTATTTTTAATGAAGTAGAATGAATAATATAAATCACATTCTTTGCAAGAATGCCCTGGAGATTTCTCAATTATTTCTTCTAGAAGTTTCATACTTTTCTTTCACATTGAAGCCTACCGTCAAGCTGGAAGAAATTCTGTATACGACATGAAGTAGATATTAAGTTTTCATGTTTACCTTCTCGCCTGCTTTCTTAAATTGGTATGATTTTTTCACGGGAAGATCTTCTGAAAAGAACAATTTATGAGTGTTTGCTGGTATTCTTTTGCACTTCCCATTAAACTCATCATCAGGAAATAACCACATTATGAGACTCGAACAATGCTCAGTGCTTAAGAACACGTGTTGCTATTGCAGAGAACCTGGTTTCAGTCTCCTGCACCTACATGGTGGCTCACAACTACTTCCAAGTTTAGCTTCAGGTTATTCAAAGCCCTTTTCCGACTGACCTCTGTGGTCACCAGGCTCACATGGTGCACATGCATGCAGACAGGCAGACAAAGTAATAATGTATATAGAATATGATAAATAAATATAAATTTTAAAAATTAAGCACTTTTTTTTGTTTAAATGAAAGAGGGACCCAGTGACTATCTTGTTTGGGTTTGTTCTTTGTTTTGTTTCTCTGGGATCAAACCTAGGGCTTCACACATGCTAGCATATATTCTTTCATTGAAACTTATCCTTTGCTTACCTGTTTCTTACTCAGCAATTCCCAGAACCAGATTTGGCTATTAGATGCACAGCCAGTAGATTTTTAGAATATATTGTTATTTTAAAGAAATGAGGAATGAATGAGTGCAAACTATTGCTTATTTCACATCATTTATTCTTTGTTATTTTTAAACTTTTTAGCCATGTTGCTTGTTGGACAACATGGCTTAGTCTCTTAAGTATAGCTTTTGTCTACTTTCTGGTAGTGAATTCTGTCAAGTTGATGCTTCTGATAGGTTTTTCAATAAACAAAGGAAGCTTTTAGCCAAGTACACTGATATTGAGGTTATAGATATCCCCTGCCCTATGTTTTCACATGCATGAATGTTCATGCTTGCATGTGTACATGTATATGTACTTGCATTTGCCTGCCTGTGTGCATACATGTGTGTGTGTGTGTGTGTGTGTGTGTGTGTGTGTGTGTGTGTGTGTGTGCACTGCTAGTGTGGATGAAACCTAGGGCCTCTCCTATGCTAAGTGATTTTCTGCCACAGAGGTACACTCAATCCCGGCTTCTTTCTGCTTTGGAACCAGCATAAATATTCTCTGTCACAATGTCCTCCAATACATTTCAGTTCCTTTCTTCAGAATATATTAGAAGTGGAATGATAGTGCTAAGATGCAATACTTATATATTTTAAACTTGTTACAAATTACTTTTAAACATTTTCCAAACCATTGCGATTTCGTCAAACAGCCAAGGACATGGCCTGTCTCCCAGAAAGATTGCTCTGCTCACTTTTTACAACACTGAGCTAATTTGATAGATTAAAAAGGTACATGACATTACTATTGCAGTTTTCAATTTGTTTATTTTCACTGACTTTGAAAATGTTCTTTGTATGACCCCTTGGCTTCTTCTCTCTCTCTCTCTCTTTTTTTTTTTAAGTGTGGATCTGTTTAATTATTTCTTTCTTAAAAATAAATTTGTTTTATAGCCCTGCCTCAGTTTCCCCACCATTTTTTCCTCCCAGTCCCTCCCTCGCATCCCTTTTCTGTTCCCACCACCTGATCCACTCCGCCTCCCTTTCTGTTAGGAAAGGGCAGGTCTCTCTAAGTATCAACAAACATGGCACATCAAGTCACAGCAGACTAAACAGCTCCCTATGCAGTAAGACCCAGTATGAGGAGCAGGGTTACAAAAGCCAGTAATAAGTTAGAGATACCCCTAATCCTGATGTTAGGAGACCCACATAAGGACCATGTTTGATTCTGTGAATAAAGTTAATTTTTTTAATGGAAACATCTCCATTTATTTTTTTATTATGAATAAAATCTCATTTTTTTATCCATGTATCCCCTTGTTCAAGCTCCCTTCCCCCTCCTGCCCCTCCCAGTCACTCTCTCTTCTCCCCATCTCCTTATCTTCTCCCCAGCAAGGGCAGGAGGTCCCAAGGTCCAAGGTGGCTTAGTTCAGCATCCACTCCAGGGACGTCTGCTTTCTTCACCCCAATAACAAGGCTTGGTTCTTCTTTTCTCCTAGCTACTACACTGTCCAAGGCAAGCATCTCTCATTACTTTCAGACATGTTTGTATGTTTCCCAAATTGTCACTTCCCTTAAATTCACTGTCTCTTCTTTTAAAGTTTAATACTTGGGGAAAAGACATTTTTTTTTTGTTGTTGTTGTTAAAGAAAGGGTCTCACTATTTAGCTCTGGCTGTCCTGGAACTCATTATGTAGACGCTGCTGGCTTCCAACTCACCTGCCTGGTTAAAAGCCTTTCTTCTCTAGGGCTGGCTCTTCTATGCTCTTGACACAAGCTTTAGTGAGACACTGTTAGATGTGATAGTCTTCTTGGGCAAGATTGATAATGTCCTTTTCCTCAGCTACTAGATCCTTATACTAGTCTTTTACTTAAGAGTTTTGTTTCTATAATAATTCGAGGTACTGTTATTTCTGTATTTTTAAAATTTTATTCTCATCCCTTTTAAACATGTACAGTGCTTCTCACTAAGAATTAATGATTCTTGCTTTATTTCTCAAAAAGTTCATGAGAAATTTTTTATTTTATGGTGTCTTTCTAATGTGTGGGGGTTTAAAAATTACTTTGGCTATTCACGTGTCCTTTTAAAATAGTGTATTTTAAAATTTTTACAAGATTTAAAATCATACACTGAACATAAAATTGAGCTGTTCTCAGTGATACATGATCTGAAGTGGCTGAGGTAGGAGGATTTCAAGGTTGAGACCAACATGGGCTACACAGTGACAGTGTCTCAAAATGCTGGGGAAAAATAATGTTTTTGAATAAATTGGACAATAAATTTAGAGACCATTTAAATATAAACAAAAACATGTGTGTAGGTGATTTATAAGAATATAGAGATGGTTAGTTATTTTAAAGTCAACATTTTAAGTGAGAAATTACAGCTAGCTGCAACACTGTACCAGCTCAATTTTAACCCTGTTAGTTTTGTGTTTTTAATTTGATTAATTGAACTTTAAAGTATCTTTATCTTGCTCATTTGAAGCCTGTTTTAATGTGCCCTCCTTCCATGCTGACAGCAGTGCTGGTCCTGCATTATCTACTGAGAAGAGAATGGCTTTAGGTGCCATGCTTGAGCGTCACACTAAGTGGTCACTGTTCTTCATGCCTCAGGACAGGATACTACCTTACAAGGTGTACCAAATGCCATTGAAGGATCCTGCAATGCCCACAGTATCCCCGTAACTGACTCTTACTGGCCTTGCCTAGTCCAGATGCCTTAGTTTCATTTCCTTAATTTTCTTTGTCATTCTCTCTCAGATGTGTTTTGAGTGTGAAGAAAATTGGTAATCATAGTTTTATGTTCACTCTATCAGTGTTTTAAAGAACTCATGTTCTTTATTCAAACCTGTTTGCTTTGTCAGTGATGTGGCCAGTGAGACTAAGTCTCTGAGAGTCAAAGAATATCCTAGAGCTCTGGTGTGTGGCGATAACCAGTCATTTGAACTCAAGAGTGGTGCAAACAAAACACATCTACTTTTTGTTATTAAGGCAAATAAAGTGTAAAATGATGCTTACAGTTAGTTTAAGTGAATAAAGTACATGGAGTGAATACACTTGGTGTTATGTCTTATCATCATTGGTCATGTGAAAAGAGCCAAGAATATTTCTCCCAGACCTTTGCCTTCCCCACAGAGATAATGTGGACATTCCAGATCATCCTTTTCCTGTCCATGCTTTCAACTGTTTTCCATTACCATAATTTATGCAATTCTTTCTAGAAAGCACCTTGTAGGAAAGAACATTCCGCTCTCGGCCCATGCGTAGTTCACTCTAAGTTCACAGTTTCATACAAAAGGCTCCCATATGCTTTATTCTTCCCAAACATTGTATTTCCTTACTGCTTCCTGGATATTGGCTGTAGATAAACCCCATACCTTGCTTTCTCTAAGAGGTACGCCTTGAGTTATACCTGTGTAGTGGAATCCATTGCCAAGGCTGTGCAGTGTTGCTGGCCAAGGTTCTGAAGTTAGAAAGGGCCGCCTTTGCTGATAATGTGGATCTATTTTTGTCAAAGGAAGGGACAATTGTTTGAGAAGAGCTATAGTAAGTTCACTCAGCCTGAAGTTGTGGGCTGGGTCTGGCTCTGGTCTTTGTTGGGGTCTTTATTGCACTTTGTTGTTAGGTTGGCTTCAAGAAAGCAAATGCTGAAATGAATCCTGTTATACAGGCTCTTGAATTGGCATGTGCAGAGGAAAGAGAGGACGTTACTCACAGATATGGAGAAATTTAGTAAAACTTAAATCCCAGCAAACCCCTCATTTATCTTCACTGTGGTCACAAACTTTTCAGTCATCATTCATTATCACCTCAAATTCAGACAATGAGGCTGGGTTTGCAGACTCATTCTGGTTAGTCATCAGATGTTGGCCACTTCTGAAAAAAGACGTGATCTCACATGAAAAGTATTCCTTAGCTAAGACTGCCCTTGAAGGTTTGGCTGGTCACTAAGGTGACCACTGCTGTGGGATGTCTTTCTGTGAATATGTGTTGCTACCATTGGTTAATAAAGAATCTGTTTTGGCCTATGGCAAGCAAGACAGAAGACAGTCAGGTGGAAAATCCAAGCAGAGACACAGGGAAAAGTGTGGAGGCAATTCAGCTGCCCAAGAACCAAGACATGACTGTACTGGTAAGCCAATGACCACATGGCAATACATAGATTAATAGAAATGGATTAAGTTAAGATGTAAGAGCTAGCTAGTAACAGCCTGAGCCATAGACTAAACAGTTCGTAATTAATATAAGCCTCTGTGTGTTTATCTGGGAGCAAAAGGCTGCAGAACACAGAAAAACTTCAGGCTGCAGGCCAGTCTCCCTACTGTACCTGAGTAGAGATGTTTTGATCTTCAAAGACCTTGGAGTTTGCATGGCTGCTCTACTTTAGCCCGCTGTGTCCGTGTCTCTGGGTAAAGCACATCAACTCTCAACTTCTCATGAAATAGGCACAATATTGTCAAATTCCCAGTTAAAAATGAGAAATGAGACATCCTTAGATTAATTTTTACCACTAATCTTTGAGTGTCAGAGTTGGTATTAGAATGTAGGCAATCTAATATCATCATACTGCTTCTGTGAAAGAGTAAATCCTTTTCTTCATCTGCTTGGCATTTACTTTTAAGTATTTAAGAGCCTTGGACCTGTGTTCCTCAGGTGACTACTTAGTTGTGTCCCTGAGCTGCCCTTACATATCACTCACTGAGCAGCTGACAGGTATAGAAATCTCCTCACCATCTTTAAGCTCTTTCTTGAATGTCCTGAAGTTTCTGGGGTTTAATGCATGGTGCTGAGAAGTATTCAGACTTGATTCTTTAATCTTTTGTTAGACAGAATCTCCGTTTCCCCTTGTGTGCTCCTAGGAGCCTGTTCAGGTACAGATTTTTGAAAACCCATTCCATGACTGTATATTTCTGTCTGCTTTTCTCATGGAGAAAACCATTTATTTGCATTTTATTTGTACAGTGGTTCTCAGTTGCTATCATATACAATGGTAGAAGTTGGGCACATAGAAATAAGTCACCGACAGCACCACATAGGAAGGAGGAGACCCTCAAGAAAGCAAACTGCAAAGGAGTAGTACTCCATGTGTTACAGAGTCAGAACTAACACAGACCCAGAGTCCTAGGCAAAATCTCAGAAAGACAAGACTTCTGGTTGAAAGTGTGTACTGATAAGGAGGTTTGTAGGAGGGTATATAGGAGTTAGTCAGATTCCTAACCTCCTTAGGGGATGCATAACGAAGTGTCTTAGAGATCTTGAAAACAAATACTAACATGGAGATTCTAGATGCTATTTCTCTGTTGATTTGTGTAATCTTTATGCTTCCTGGGAGAAACACAAGCCTGGAGATGTGATTGCCTTGCTTAGAGTCATATATTCAGAAGTGACAGAGGAAATTTGTGGTTCTGTGACCCATGCTTGGAAATAGGGAACAAGCTCTATGTTGAGGATCCTCCTCCATCAGGAACCTTATCTGACTCTGAACATCTTCAAGAGGACCTTACCTACATCCCTTTGTACTCTGACATAGGCACTGCTTAGCCGGCCAGGTACCACAGCAGTGAGCAAACCTCATTCCTGGGCTCTGCAGTCCTAGAGTCCTAAATGGTGTTATATGCCACCTGGGCTCTTAATTTGTTCAATAAGTACATTGAGACACTCAAGACAGTCTTGGCTTGAGTGAAGCCAACTATCATTGCTACACCTTTTCCTAGCCTCCTACAGCCTGAGTCTTCTCTGGTCCACCCTACCTCTCATTTGCAGCTTCCTGCAGGCTAATGCTGCTGACACCCCTTCCATGCTCTGTGACAATCTCTCTTCTTTACTCTGACCTTGACATCGTGATTATTGATCTTACATCTGTGCAGAAAACTCTGTGGTGATGTTTCATGAGATTCCCTGGATTAAAGTCTGTTTTCTCAACACACAGCAGCCTCACAGCTCTACACTGTCTCCTCATCCCTGTGAGATGCTGTAGCCATTTTCTCTCAGCTCATCTCTTCCCTCTGTGTCTGATAGGGACACATAGGCTAGATTGCCTAGTAGAAATTGGGAGCATTTCTAGGCAGCTCTGTCATCTTGCCTCAAGGACTAGTAAGCACCTCATATCTAAAGTGAGGTCACAAGATTCACAGGGAGTAAAGGCAGCCGGTGGCTTGGATGTCTGTGTTCATTTCCTGAGAGGGTTGAGATGTGTAGGGAGAACTAGACTATCACAGTTCAGCTGCAAACCTGGAGCTTAGCCTGACTCTGGAGTGACTCTGTCTCTCTACCTTCTCCCAATGGCATGAAGCCCTAAGGTTCAGAAGATGTCAGTAACTTACTCCAGTTGTCTAAGTTGAGAAGGACTCAGACAGCTTTTGTTAGTCTGGGTCCATTAAATACCTCCTTCCTACTTATTGCTTCTATTTATTCCCTCCTCTTCCTCCTTCCTCTTCCCCCCCCCCCAACAGATTATAACATAAGCCACTCCTTTTGATTCTGACATTTGCCTCTAGGGAATTTCCAGTCCACAGAAAGTCTTCTCTGTTTCATTCTCACAGATCTGGCTCTTTGAACATTGTGGGGACTTGGAATTTGAGAGATGACCCTACTTTAAGAAAGGTGTCTTTTCTTAGTGGAAACCTGGGCTATTAATGACCCCTAGGACCATAAGGCCAGGTAACCCTTTGGGTGCATCTGGCCCAAGTGTCAATGTGTGTTCTGTGAAGCTCCTACACATGTTGACCTAGGCCGGCATTGAGGTCTGTCTGTCTCACAGGGTGAGTGTTTGGTCACTGTCATTTCTCAGCTATGTAGACCTAAGTCAGTGACTTCCCCCCTGGGCCTCATTCTTCACACCTGTAAAATTAGGACTAAGGTATCATTTGAAGATGCTGAGCGAATTTAGTGTATGTGTCCAACACCCTCAGCACACGTGACACTTGATGATGGCTTCTTGACCTCCTTGACACCATTTTTACTCTATGCTGTGTTCTCTATGTTGCAAACTTCTACACAGATTCTCAGTGCCTTCACCTCTTCCTTGATGTGGAAACCAAGTCTTCGTTCCCACTCCATTTCCCTTACAGCCTGCTTTGTAGTAGGTCTTGATGAACTGGTGCTCTGTCTCAGGACTGGGAAATTATAAAAGAAGTGTCTGACACATTTCTGTATGCATCACGCTCGTGTGGAACAGGCTGGGCTTGGTGAGAATTGACTAAGTAGCCTGATGAGGAACTTCTAGGTATCTCTTTTCACTCACCTGTACTACTGAATTTTACTTCTCTTAGGTGTGGTCAACAAATCACTCAGCCATGGGTATGCATATGGATCAGAACGGGAGATGATGAGGGGTCCAGTATATATGCAGGATGGAGTCTGCGCCACCCACTGTGATCTACCCATGCTTGGAAAACTCCCTTCATGTCTGTGGAAGTTACTGTGTCAAGGAAACAGGATTTAAGATATTGACCTAGGTCTCATGTGTATGTTCGATGTTGTGAGGGCTTATTATCTTTGTAGCAGCCTTAAAGCCTAAGTTTATGTCTCACCTTGGCATGGCTCAAAACCCACAGGATGCTATAAGTCTTTGTCTTTATTTCCTTTTGCCCATCAATCAAAACAGCGTTGTTAGTCTTTGCCTCAGGAGATTGTGAACAAGATGATGAAATGAGTTAATTTTCCTTGTGCCCAGTCGAATACCTGGCACACAATGCTTAATAAGTACTATTTTAACACTGTTCCCCCTTGAACTATGTAAAACATATGTCTGGCACATTTATACATTTGTCATAATCATGTTATTATCACCAGTAATAATACAACTCAGGATGTGTTGGTCTTTGTATAATTATAGGTGGGCTGAGCCAAAAAGTAGTTTAGAAAATAAATGCCAAAATTTTCTCAGCAGCTCCCAGAAAGGAAATCAGGGGGAAAGCTGAGTCCCAGCCACAGCAACAACTCACAAACACTTAATTTGGTGTGATATGTTCCGTGTCTTTGTCTCTGGAACAATTAGCTGGATGAATAAATATCTGTCTGCCCTCAGAAAGAGAACACAATATGCAATTAAAATTAAGGACTTTCTGTTGCAGGGACTTGCTTCACAGAATTATAGGAAGAAGCCATTAGAGAATATTATTGTTTCTCAGATTTCAGAATCAGGGTAATTAAGAGATGCTAAACACTAAGGACCAACTAGAAGACTGAGGAGGGGGAGGAGAGAGACTCACCTTGCTGGTTGTGAGCCACAGCTTGTAGACTTGTCACACGTTGGAGCCATTGTCAATGGTGAATGGGGGTTGTGACTATAGAAGAGAATCTAAAATACCATTTGTCACCTTCTAGTTCCTCCACTTACTTCCTGTATTTATTTTCTTTTTTCCATAGATTGATTTCTTTCTCATCTGAAAAAATAGGGTTAATCATTTCAACCAGTTAGATTTGCTGTGAGCATTAGAAATGAAATGATGCATGTAATGTGTTTCCTACAGTACAATCAGTCTTCTGTGCCTGGGGATTCTGCTTCTTTGGGTTCAACCAATCAGAGATGGGAATATTAAAAACAAATGCATCAGCACTAAACATTTATGGAAATTTTTATATACAATTATTCCTAAACAATACAGTATAGCTCCTATTTCTACTATTCTTACATATCATAACTAATCTAGAGGCAACTTAGAACATGCAGGAGCATGTGTAGGTTATGTGTACGTTTTCTATTGTTTTATAGGAAAGAGTTGAACATCCAAAGATTTGGGTGTTTCTGCAATTCCTGTAACAAACATTTGTGAACACTGTAGCATGACTGGACTGGGAAGTAGTGGGCTTTTAAAGATTGTTATTACCTACTCACTGGTATGCAAAGATGTCCACATGTAACAAAGAGGTTTACAATAAACAGATTCTAATAGGCAGTTTAGAAGTTAGGATGTTTCTGACTTGGACCTGCAGAGAACTTGTACCTCTGAGGCATTTTTTTTTTAACCCATAGCACAAGAATCCTGGGTTGACTTCCTGGCTCTCACTGGCTACTTAGTGATTCTTTAGAAGTTACCATGAGTTGCTTTGGTGGTTGAAATGACTGTTACCATTCCAAATGTCACATCCGTCTGCTGCTGCATTTAGAAACATGGGAGAGTGTCTTTTCCCACAGATCTCTTTTGCAAGTCTAGAGAATCTTTCCTCACCCTCCCTCTGCCCCTCCCGCCTCATTGCCCAGACTTCTTATTATCAAGAAGAGTAGAATGGCCATGACCTTTTTTACTTTCTGAGACAGGAGCGACCTTCTTTGAAGCACATGGTCCCTCCATCCTGCAAACAAACAGAAATTCTTGGCCAGAAAGAAACAGAACAACAGTTTGGGAGTGGGCAGGCCAAGGCATCTGCTTGAGTACATGGTGCCAGATACCAAAGACATATGGACAACATCGAATAGAACATGTCCCTGAGAAGAGGGACACCAGTGTGACAATTGCTGCAGTGGTGTTGTTTTGTTGTGGGACTATATGAGTAGTACTTGCATTGCTTTATGTGGTTTTGAATAGCTTTTAGACTTTTGAAAGATGTGTTTTGCACTACTGTTATAACCATCTTAGTCACTGTTTTGTTGCTGGTGAAGACACCATGACCAAGGCAATGCTTAAAAACAAAAAAGCATTTAACTGAGGGCTTGCTTATACTTTCAGAAGCTTAGTCCATTATCATCATGGTTGAGAGCACTATATCAGGCATGGCACTGGAGGAGTGGTTAAAAGCTATATCCTGTTGAGGAGAGGGAAGTGGGGAGGAAGGGAAAGAAAGGGAGAGGAGAGAGAGAGAGAGAGAGAGAGAGAGAGAGAGAGAGAGAGAGAGAGAGAGAGAGAGAGAGAAACAGAGAGAAGAGCACGCTAGGATATAGAGCTGTATTGAAAAAGTTACTGTCAGATTGATGAAGGCAATAATAGAAGAAGTGATAACTTGCTACTCACCATTATCAGGGTAGAGATCCAGGAAAGCCCATTGTGTAGACATATCTCAGACACAATGGCCAAAGAGAGAGAGAGAAAAACAAGAACTCCCCCCCCCCAAAGAAAACAGAAACGCTGGTATCTATGGTATCTAGAGACAGAAGAAGGTGGGCACCCTAGCTCAGCAGGACCAACAAGCCTGTTCCCCCTGTTTCTTGTGTATTCAAATCCTCTGTGAACCAGAGGGTAGCACCCATGGGAGAGGACAATGTTTTTTTACTCAATTTTCTGATCAAATTCTAGTTTCTTCTAGAAATGCCCATCTAGACATACCTACAAAGTATGCTTCACTTGCTCTTTAGACATCTACAGCCCAACCAAGTTGGCAAAATTAGCTATTTTATGTACTTTCATTTATATATATTTTTTCTATGCCTTTTTGTGTATATGTCCTTCTGTGTACATGTGTGGGTATAAATGTACACAGTGTGTGTCCATACATGTGGAAGCAAGAGGTTGATACTGGGTGTCTTCCTCAGTTGGATTTCTGCTTTTTGTGTGCTGTGAATATGTGTTGCTAGCACTGGTTAATAAAGAAGATGCTATGTCCTATGGCAAGACAGGACATAGCCAGTCAAGAAATCTAAGAGAGATACAGATAAAGGTGGATCCAGAGCAGACACTGTGAACTGCTGCCAGGGAAGCAAGATATAATGGAACAGGTAATGTCACAAAGCCACGTGGCAAGGCATAGATTAATAGAAATGGGTTAAGTTGTAAAAACTAGTTGGTAATGAGTCTGAGCCATAGGCCAAATAGTTTGTAATTAATATCAACCTCTGATTAATTATTTTATAGGCAGCTAGGCAGGACTGAGAAACTTTTGGCTACAAATTTCAACTTATGTATTGAGGGAATGTTTCTCTCTTGAACCTAGAGCTCATTGAATCTGCCAGTATAGGTAGACAGCTCTCCGAGGAACACGGGTTTCCTGTCTCTACCTCCAGAGTACTGGGATTGCAGGCAAGCTGCCTTCCATCTTTGTCCTCAATCACCTCCCTACTTTTTTAGATAGCCCAGATTCTTCCTCATTCCCTTTCACTGGCTGCTTCTTATTGTTACAGATTGATGGCAGTTGTACTGTAGAATCCTGTCTGGGATTATAGGACTAGAGCCTAGCTATTTGGGTTGTAGTGCGTATTCTAATTTAAACTGTTTACCTGCCAGGTTCTCAGACTCCTCTTCAGTCAAAGGGGTCAGATTTCAGCTCCCATACCTACCTGGGATGGCAAGAATGGTCATACAGCCTAAGGAGTGTAAACAGTGGGAGATACGTGAAGGAGGCACTGACATTGGAAAGCATCAGACAGGGAGCAGCCTGGTAGGTGTTTGCATAGGCACATGCATTAAGGAACCTCCTTTTTTAGATCAAGACGCTGGGGCTGAGAAGCACCTCCTTCTCAGCTTTCAGTCTGTAACCACCTTTCTGAAATCTTTCCTTTCTTTTTGTTCAGCCCCCCTCCCCCAAAACTGGAGTTAATGAGACCAATGTGCAGTTGCACCCAGGACTGGAGGAGTCATTGGAACAACAATGTGAGGTGCACAGGGAGGCACTTGGTTAAATGCAAGATTGTGGGCTGCCAGCCTCCCATTTGTAATAGGGTAATTATGCTTATTATGATGTAAAGTACCACTGATTGTAAGAGAGGCCATCAATTCAACTACAACTTTCTCGGAAAATAAGCGACATCAGAAACATTAAATGTACCCATCCATTTAGGACATTCTGACTATAGAAATGTAATAAGGAGGAGGAAAAAAAGAATGTGTCTTATAATTGGAGATTTAGGGTAATAACTGTGGGAATTTGGATGGGTCAACTTAAACAGATCTAGAATGAGAGAGGCCTGGGCATCAGGCTGAATCATAGGTAGCACTAAGTCATCTCTTATATGCAAGGAGTCCAAGGTCAGCAAAGGAAAACTGACCCCTTTTTTAAAAATTCGTTTTACATACCAACCACAGATCTCCCTCTCGTTCCTCCTCCTGCTCCCTCCTACCCTCCCCATTCCTTCTTTTTTGAAAAGGTAAAGCCTCTCCAAAGGAGTTATCAAAGCCTGGTGTATTCAGTTGAGCCAGGTCCATGTCCCTCCCACCTGCATCAAGACTGTGCAAAGTGTCTTTCCATAGGTAACGGGCTCCAAAAATCCAGTTCATACACCAGGGATAGATTCTGACCCCAATGCAGGAGCCCCTTAAACTGACCAAGCTGCACAACTGTCTCCCATATGCAGAGGGCCTAGTCCATTCTGAGCCTGGGAGTCCAGTGGGAAGAGTGGGAAGAGGGATTATATGGTCAAAAAGGGTCAAGATCATGATGGGGAAATCTACAGAGACAGCCAAACCAAGCTATTGGGAATTCATGAACTTTAGATGGGCAGCAGTGGAGCCTGCATGGAAAATGGGCTCTCGTCATCTGAACTATGGACTTCAGGGCAGTGAATTCCAGGACAGCATTTGGTTCAGAGACTAGTAGGAAGGCTTGCAGGGAAGCATCAGATAAGAATTGCTATAGGCAATAGTGAAGGACCCTTGCAGGATATAGGGAGTAGCCTGGGAGAAGATGCTGAGATGGCATGGAAAGGAAGAATCAATACAGACAACTCCACAAGTGAGCAACCGGGCCCTGAATCCTCCCAGAAAAAGATAGTGTACATTCTGGGAGAAGGCGCTGTATGCCCAATAGCTAGAGTTGTGGGAGCCTGTAGGAACCGGACTAGCTAGGAGTCAGAATTCTCTGGCAATAGGGGTGAGTAGAAGATCAGACAGACTCAATGTAAGTGTTCTAAAAGTGAGATCCAGGAACCATGGATCCAGGAAACCTAGAGTCCTCGAGCCCTTTCAAAGAGACCAAGATGGCAAAACTATTTCGATAAGAATGCTAGCACCTCATCTGCCCCATTTAATTCTCATTTTTCTTGTGAGTATAAAGTAATGTTTCTCAGAGGCCACAAAGCACATGTGGCCAGGAAAGATTAGCATAGAAAGCAGACACACCAGTGCCTTCTTCTAATCCAGACATTTGAGGAGAGCATAGAAAGACAAAACAATACCATTTTTCCTCATTAATGGTTGTCCACCTTAGAAAAATAGTCACATCATTTTGGCTAACATGTGACAAATAAATTAACTACTGTGGTTTTGAAGTGAATTAAAATACATTTCCAAGTGTTTGTAATGATTTCAAATGGTGCCTGGTCAGGGCTCGGTGTTTAGTGTTTTATCTTGTTTGCACAACTCTGGGATGAGGAAAAGACAAGTTCAGAGAGACAAGCAGCTTTCCCAAGACAGGGAGCAAGTCAGTGTGAAGCAGGACTCAAGTCAAATCTTTCTGGCTTGGGTCTATAAACTTCTCATGGTTGGTTCTGGAGGTGAAAGCATATTCAATGCCCTAGTCCAGAGATAACCAGAGATTTGAGCCTGTGGCCTCTGTACTGTTTCAATTTTAGTATATGGGCTGCTAAAGTGAGCATGAGCCTGTGTCCTCTGAACTCTTTTCTTGGTTATTTCTGATGGTGTCCTGGAATAGTTCCTGGGTCCAGTTGGTGTGGATTTGTATGTTGTTAACCACCTACAGGCAGGTGTTATAAACTGATTCAATTAAGGTGCCCTCGGAGGGAGGCTGTGACCTTGCTGGGTTCTTAGAGGAAGTAGGCTTAACAGCAGGACTCATTTAAGGGAGCATCCAAGGGAACTTGATGTAACCATCCCAAAGCAGAAGAAGAAATAGTTAGTGTAACCTCTTATACATCAAGATCAATGAGCAAAGGACGTAACCCTACTGGGCAATGGGGTTGTAGACTTCCAATTTGCACTGATACTCATTCATGGTGTGACACAGGCTGTAGAACTTGAGATCTCCATACCACAGTTTCCTTTGAGCAAAATGTTCATCTTGTAGAATTGATGTGAGAATTAGACAAATAAATACATATCAAGCTTTTGGCTCCTGACCTGGCTGAGATAAATAGTTTGGAAAAAACATTGTTTGTAATGTGCTATCACCATTCACACCCCAAAACCATTAGCTCAACTATGTTCATAGCAACATTATTTGTAATAGCAAGAACCTGGAAACAAGTAGATGCTCCTCAACTGAAGAATGGATTAACAAACTGTGGTACATCTACACAATGGAGTACTACTCAGCAGTAAGGAAAAATGATATTCTAAAATTTGCAGGCAGATGGATGGATTTGGATAATATCCTCCTGAACGAGGTATCACAAACCCAAAAAGATAAGCAGGGGATGTACTCACTCATTAGTGGACTTTAAACAAAAAGCAAAGAACACCCAAGCTTCAAACCACAACCACTGAACAGCTTGGGATCTGAAGCACCTTGGACTGGCACCTTGGAGCCCATTCCCTCTGGAGGAACACAGGACCCAGTCTTGATGTTGGGATGATGAAATTGGACTAGTCTGGAGTGGATGCTGAACTAAGCCACCTTAGGACCTCTTGCCTTTCTGGGAAGGAGATGAGGAGATGGGGAGAAGAGTATGTCCTTACCCACTCCATCTTAGGACAGCTGAGGAACCAACACTGGCAGAGGAGGGCTTAGACACATGGAGAAAATCATCTAGGGACATTCAGGTGGTTCCATGTCCCTTCTAGAGCTGTAGTCTTGGAGAGAAAAACTCACAGACACAGCTGTTGGTGTGAACAAGAAAATCAGTACTATTCTTTGGGTGAGAAAGTCGAGAAGTTGGATGAGGTTATTAATAGCAGCTCAGAATCAACCACACAAAGGACAGAGTTGGACTCACTTCTAGTGCTGGCACTGCAGAAGGAAGCTTGGAGTCTCTGGGGAGAACATTGGCAACCCTGGGGTAAATGCTTCTGGAAGATAGCTGCTCTTTCCTCTAAGGCTTGGGTAATCACATGCATAACATTGACTTCAATGGCTGCCTGCTTCCTTGTATAGCTCTCCAGATCTAGTAACAGAGTAATGATGAAAGAAACATACTCACTGGAGTATAGTGAAATAAAATATTTTCTATGTGTAGTGAATACACAGAGCCTCTTCACTGGCTAGACTACCAGGTTCTTGAGGGAGCTATTCTTGGTGGGATCCAGCCTGAACTTCTTCGACTTTAGAGGGTCAGGGCTTTATTTTTTTTTTTATCATGTGTGATACTATTGAGTTTCTCTTGGTTGGCTTCTCATCATAAGGGCCAAGTGCTATCTGCCACATTTCCCTTTTCATATCATGAATGAATACCCTACCTTAATTATTTATTATTTATTTTATGAGACAGTGTCTTGTTATGTAGTCTGGTTAGGTTAGACCTCACCGTGTAGCCTAGTCTAGCACCTAAATTGTAGTCATTCTCCCGTCTCTGCCTCCTGAATGAATGATTACAGATGAGAGCCATGCCAAGCTTCTTCCTACATAACCAAGCAAGGTCTCCAAGTCTGGATGACTCTATTCTTCTCTGATGGACAGGGAGTTCAAGGTAGTCATATGTGACAGCTATTGGGTAGTCATTCCTACTTCATCTTGATGTCTTGGGTCAGGCAACTTCTAAACTCACAATTCTTCCCTCTCTCTACCCAGGCTGGTCTGAAGCTTCCTTCCATACTCCACAGGCCCCTCCCTGCCAGCTCCCCAAACTTAGCTGGAGCCTTGATTTCCATGTTTACCTACTGTTCAGTTATAGGTTCCTTGTACCCTGCACTCATAGTCCACAATCCCAAGAGGAAGTCTGTTCATTTCATTTGTAACAAGTATTATAATTCAGAGAGAAGTTACTTACCCAAATTACTAAGTTTTTGGTTTTGTTTCAATGTCGTTTCCAGTAGATTACATTGCTATTGCATACATTGACTACCATTTCCTCAGGATATGATCGGGGCATATTAGGGCTGTACTGAGTGCTTCATATTCTAGAAACCTTAGTTTCTGGCCTTTCAGATTGGAACTGTGAGGAGCTAGGGAAAACAATTCTCTAGGAAGTTTCTTGTATGCACAGATCTGTCTGTGCAGTGCACTTGCAGCATAAAGAGATACGGTGAAGGGGTGGGGATATCTGGTAAATGAGAGACCCTATGGAGAATTTGTATACTGGGGCATGCAGATAAACTTGGGGCCCTAGTCGAAGGCCTTGGGCCTCAGAAGCTCAGACCTTTGCTTAGCAATTTACCACCTTTCTGTGCCCTTGTCTTATCTGTAAAAAGTAGTCTAGATGACCCTGAATTGTTTGGATGTCGTAAGGTATAATTAGGATCAAACTTGAAAAGCCCTTGGCATAGTGCCGCTGTTCTTGTTAGTGTTTGCTGAGATGCTGCCTCCTGTTATTGATACAATTATTGTTTCCAGTAGAACCAGTCAGAAGGGCATTCCTGGCATTGGGCATTGTTCCTAGTATCTGCTTGGCTTGGAGGTATTCAGTGGGCTATTCCCACGGTGTAACTGGATACCCCATTACTCTGTAGCTGGATTTGGCTTAAGGACCTTTGATTGATTGGGGCCATTTGAGGCCAGGGAGCAAACATGGGGCTCTAATGGCACCAACAGAGAGTCTGCCAGGGGAGCAGCCTGGTGGCTCCAAAAAAGCTGTCCCTTGCAGGCCAGGCTTGCTGGAGACTCGGCCTAGGCAGGCATCACAGGTTATCACAGGAGGCCTTGATAATATGTACTTCCCACAGGGTTGGGTCTCTGCAAAATTTATTCATCTATTCATGCATCCTTTCTCCAAAATTCAACTCAGCATTAAGTATTTACTGTTCTCCAACAGTGGGCTTTGCTTATGTGTAAGAGATCACAAACACAAGTTTGTTCACTCATCACTCATGCCTGCAATATATATATATCCAGAATGTGCCTTGTGTGATCATTGCTTCTGACTGTTTAGAATTTGATAAATTGGAGATTCGTGCCATCAGAGAAAGTACGTAAGTGAGGGAGGGGCTCAAGAAGTCCCAATGTCAGAATTACCTAAATGTCTACCAAATATCTGCTGAACCTGAAGAGATGGGTAGGATTCAACAGGAGAGAATCAGGGCAACAAAATTGTTGCCAGGTGATAGAATAGCCTGTCGTGATCCTGGTACTAGGAAAGTAATGATATGGAGCCCACTGTGGTTGGGGAAACCTAATAGTGATAAATTTCAACAGCTGACATTTATTGGAAGCTCTGTCTTACTATAGGTTTTTTTTTTTATAGTCCATTTCTATCCATGTTTTCATGGCTCAAAGGCATGTTTTCAGGGTTAGAGGATATGAGTTTAAATCTATACCTGTATCTTTTGTGTAATCATGAGCAATTGGCAGTTGATGAGTGCTGAGTTATTGGCTTAGCTACTTTTCTATTGATGTGAAGAGCCATCAGTTTTCAAAAGAAAAGATTGCATCGAGGATTTACATTTTCAGAGCGTGAGTTCAGGGTCATCATGATGGGTGATGGCACCATGTAGGCAGACATGATGCTGGGGCAGTAGTTAAGAGCTTACATGTTGAGACACTAGCCATGGGGCTAAATATAGTATGAAGTTTCTGGCTCAGTTTTTTCAACCTAGCCCAGAGATTTGGACCTGCTTGCAACCCTGCTACCCCAAATAATCACACTAACGCTTATATTAATTTCATGCTGATTGACCTATGGCACAGACATATTGCTAGCTAGCTCTTTCATCAAAACTCAATCTATTTCCATTAATATGTTTAGCTATATGGCTTGGCATCTTTTCCCAGCACAGCATGGTTGTCTTCTTTCCTCTGCGACTGCTGGGGTCTCTGCTGACATCTCTCCTGGAGTCTCTACTCTCTTCTTTCTCTTTTCAGAGCTTCCTTTGTCTGGTAGCCCAGCTCACACTTCCTGTCTGCCTTATGCCAATCAGTAGGCAGGACAATTATTTACAATGTAACAGAGCATAATTCCACTACAGCTAAGAGTAGGGGAGAGAGGGGCTGGAGAGATGGCTCAGTGGTTAAGGGCACCATCTGCTCTTCCAGAGGACCCCGGTTCGATTCCCAGCACCCACATGGCAGCTAACAACTGTCTGTAGTTCCAGTTCCAGGCAAACACCAAGGCAAATAAATAAATAAATAAATAAATAAATAAATAAATAAATAAAGATTAAAAAAAAAGAGTAGGGGAGAGAGAAGGGAGAGAAGAAGAGGAGAGGAACACAGGGATTGGGAGTCATAAATACTAACTGGGAATGGCATAGACTTTTGAAACTTCAAAGGCCACTCCTAGTGACACATCTCTACAAACAAGGCCACATCTCCTAATCCATCAACTACAAATCATATATTCAAGTATATTAGCCTGTGGAGGTCATTTTCTTTCAAATCACCATAGTTACAGGAGCCTGTCTTTAAAAGTAGATAGTAAAAATCATATATTTACATGTATATGGACTCATTTCCTTTGTAATTTGAGTTATAAACTAATCTTCCATGATTTATATTATTGTTTAAGTATTGTAGTTGTGTGACTGCTGGTACTGGTGTTTGTTTCATTTGTGTTCTTTAAGGCATCTCTCTTGTCTTTTCTTATTTTCTACTAACTCCTCCCACCCCTAATCATCATACTTTTTGTGATGCTCTAGCTCATCTTCACTTTCTCTCCTCTGACACTTGGATCAACTACTGCTCTAAGGAACTCAGGTTTCTTTAATTAGTCAATGTCATTAAAAATAAAGATCTGCTTGGCTGATCAGTGTGTTCACAATTGCTGAAAGAGAGGCAGATCGTTTAGAAAAGGCTCCAATGTGGAAGAATCCCAGAAAACTTATATAGGGACTCTCCCTCTGGGAGGTAGAAGAGCATGAAGTGAACCCAGTAAGTTCAAGTTATTCATAGTAACTTACTTCCAATTAGCCCAGCAGGAAATAAGAACAGCTTCCCAGAGGAAAAACCCTGACAGGAGCAACCCCCACCAGGTGCTCACACTGCACCTCAGCAATCAGTCATGCTAACAGCACATGGCATGTGATGAGAACAGCATTTCCATTTTACCTCCCCAACACCTACAACCCCAGTCTTATTGTGGGGAGAATGCAATGCCACCACAACTTTAGAAACATACAAACTGCTTGACTGCCAAGATTATCCATCTCAAGAAAAGGGAGAAGAGCTATCATAACTTCCAGAATCCTAAGGAATAAGACGTGTCAGTACGGAGGATTTCACAATAGGGTCCTGTAACAGGAAAGAAAGGGCTGTGATCTGGTGAAGTCTGAATAAAATAGGACTTTAGTTTGTAATAACACTTCAGTGTAACCCATTTGTTACAACAGATAACCCCCAGCAATGTAAGATGTCATCAACAGGGAAAATGGTTGGGGATGGGTACTTGAGAGCCAAAGAATTCAGCACTATCACTATTTCTCACCAGTTTCCTATGAAATAATATGTGTTCTTCTCATGCCCCTATGAGGAATGTAGAGTTGCCTCTCCTTGTTTTTTTCAAATATTTTTAAAGTTTACTTAGCTTATTCTTTGTTTGGGTGTTTTGCCAGCATGTATCTGTCACAAGCATGCAGTCACCACAGAGGCCAGGTGATGGAGTTTGGTTCTTTGGAACTGCTGATGTTAGGTGATTGTAAATTGTGCTGTAGATGTTGAGAACTAAAACCAGGTCCTCTGCAAGAGGGACAAATGTTGTCAACACTAGCCATCTCAACAACCTTAAAAAGATTTTTTCTGAATTAAGTGTGTGTATGTTTTTTTTGTGGATATCTGCACATGAGTGCAACTATCTGTGGAGTCCATCTTTCCTTTGGAGCCAGAGTTACAGATGTAAGCTGTGGGCGTTCAAGCTGAATCTAGGTCCTCTGTCAGAGCAGAGCAGTATGTGCTTGCAACCCCTGAGCCACCTCTCTGTCCATTGCCTTTCCTTTTAAATGGTTTAACAGCCTCTTCATACAAAGTCAGATACAGGTAGCTGAATGACAAATGGAGGTATTTTTCTTAGGAACTACTGTGTACTCAGCCATTTGCTCAGGTTCTCTGGGAGTCCTGATTCTTGAACATTCTGGGAAAGGCAGAGCACCTGGGAGCTTGTGATTTCATACAGAGTATGGTGACACCTAGATCTTTTTCCTTCTGGGAAGGGAGCTGGAGAAAGGCATTAGCAGAAAGTACATGATGACCTTACTGCTTTGAGTCTGCCAAAAGCACTTGTAAAACTCAACAAGTCCCGATGCCTTGAATGTATTCAGTTATCCTGCTCATCTTCTGATCTTCTCTTTGAGATTTTGCTGGCAGGCACTAGTGGTTTAAAGGAAATCACTGGAGAAAATTGTTTTGCATTTGGATAGGGGGAAAATAAGGGCATTTATTCATGCATATTAAAGTTAAACTTACTATGCTTGTATGGTTCAGTTTGAGATCTTGAACCATATCTTACTTTTCCAGGTATTGTCATAGGCCTCATGTTGGACAATGAAGCAAAATAAATGTGTGTGAATGACTTAATTTAATATCGAGTTGCCTTGAGCTAGCTTTTTAACTACTAGTGTTCTGCTAGAATCTAATTCAAGAACTTCTCAAGGTCAAGTATGAAGTCATATAAGTGTGTTAAGGAAGGAAAAATTAGATGCTAACCTAGAAAATAGACATGAATCTGTATAATCTGTGTAGAAGAGAAGAAATGCCATGTATTGTTAACTGCCTTAGGTATTAGGAGTTAAGAAATAAAAGGAGGGCTGAGGCCTTGTGTAATGTGGTCTCAGTCTGAGGCACATTGATGCTTGTTTTTTATATTTGTTTTCTCTGTATCAAGTCTCTTGTTTTTTTGTAAATCTCCCCAACCTCCTCCCTCTAGATAACTTTAATAGAAAAAGAAGGAATAGTTTTAAAGTACTTTCATGAGGCTATCATAATGGTGATTCCAAATCACCAAATATGAAATTGGAATCTAGTCTCAATTATAAATATTAAATAGACTTCAAAAATAACCTGTCAGCAAACAGAGCACATACTGCATCTAGAGAAAGTGCCAATGATCAAATGGAATTTTTTTTAGGACACATTGGGTGATCTATAACATTTCCCATCTAAGTAAATTAGCTTATGGAAAACAAGCCTATGCTCATCTTAACAGATGTTGAAGTTCCATTCAGCAAAATTCAATATCTATCCTTTGGAATATTTCTTCTTAAAATTAGCATTGATGTATATTCTTGTACTTAGAGATGTGTATTGGCTTAATTCAAAATCCAGGACTGGTAAGATGGCTCGGTAAGGAAAGGCACTTTCTGCAAAGCCTCATGATCTGAGCTCAATACCTGGGTCCCCAATGTGGAAGGAGAAAACCAACTTCAGCAGCTTATCTCCTACATCTAGACATGCGTGCATGAGCACATAGACCCAGCATGTATACACAATAACTAAATAAATAAGTGAAATTTAAAGATATCCAGTACCATGCATGTTGAGAAAATAATGGGGATTATCAAAGAGAAATGAAAGGTAAACAGCCATTGCCTACGCTGGGGTGTGGCATTATGCAAGAGATGCTCACAAATGTAAATATGTAATAGTGAGGACTCAAAGGTGTGAAATTAGCAAAGAAGTGCTAAAAAATTATTTCTGTTTTCAGATAACACCATGGCTGGACAATTTGAACCAACTGAATATATTACTAATAAATTCAATAAGATGATTCAGTGTTAGGCTCAAGCATCTCTAGAATCATCTGGATATAAGTGTGAATGCTTATTTAAGGCTATTGTGATTGGGTTAACTTGAGGTAAAAAAATTGCCTATTGTGGCTAGTACCATTTCTTGGGACAAAAGGAGAAAATGATTTCAATATAAGCATTCACTTTCCCTGCTTTCCCATTGTGGATGCAAAGCGGTGGTTGCTTCAGCTGGTGCCTTAGCCTATCTGCCATGATGGTTCATAGTTCGGAACTATAACCCAAAACACAAGCCACTTTTTAATTTTAATTTGCTTTCATCTAGGTTTTTAAATCACAGCAATGTGGAAAGAAACAAAGATAGAGGCCAAGGAACAGATATTCAAGGTTTAATATACAAATAATAATGAAACAGAAAACCCATTTATTATAATAATATATAACATTAAAGAACCTGCAAATAAGCATATCAAAAATGTGTAAGAGCTAAATGAAGAAAATATAAAAAAAAAACCCTCTAAAAATAAGCACCAGAAGACTCTTGGTGAATGGGCAAACTTCGCAGGTTTTAATTAAAAACTCAATAGTGCTTATTTCATTTATATTCACTTATAAAATTGCTAAAATCAACTTAATATAAACATAGCAGAACTCCTTAGACAGTGGATTTGCATACTGGATGGTTACTGGTTTTTTAGGTTTTGTTTCTATTTGTCAACATTTGCTGCTTCCCCCCACAACAAACTATGAGGTATGTGCCAGTATTACCAAATCTATTTCCTAGCGGAAATTGGAGCAGTGAGGCAGAGGCTTGCTTCACACTGCACACAGCTTCAAAGTGTCAGCACCAGCCTGAAACTGCAGGCAGTCTACCTCCAGTGACCCCTTCCCTTTCAACCATGATCTCCAAGTGGAGTAAGGAGAAACAGTGTGACAAGGAGAACATGTACGGATTAATTTTCCTGATAGGCACACTGTAGAGAAAGTGTCTGGGATTGTTGTAAGAAATAAAATAGATTGGAGTATAATGTGCCAAACACAGAGTAGATACCCAGCAGATAACAGCATCTTGGTGCTTGGGTTGGTGCTCAGTGAAAAGAGTGATTAGCATTTGCCCATTGACTTGTTCAACAAGCTGTAGTATACCTTTAGAATGTGCCAGGCTTCATGTTTGGCTCTTGCTATTAAAAAAAATTAGTAAGTACTAAATGAGTAAGTGAAGAAACAGAATAAGCTAACTAAGCAGAAAGATACAACACAAAATGAGTGCTAAGACTTAGAGTAGTGTTGACTCTTGATATGCTCTATAACCAGATAAAAGTGAAGAGGAGGTGCCAGCCAGTTCTTAGTGCTACAGCTTTGATCAAATCACCACTCTTGGCTTTCTTTCTTCATAGAAGGAGGAAGGTTATAATACACCCACTTTACAGCTTTGTTGAAAGGAGAAAACTACAGGAAAATGTTTTTGAGTAATGTATTAGAGTAGTTTATCCTATGGTACATAGCAGTAGTAATGTAATGATTATAATAAGAGTGCCAACATTAGTACCATCATATACTGACCCTGACATGCCAATCATCTGTCCATTTGCTTATCCTTCCACTGAGTTTAGATATACATATGAAGATAGATAGTCTGAGGACCTGTCCCAGGTCCTGAACATATGATGAGGCAAACACATCTAAATCTTCTTTTCTGTAATTTATGGAAAGACATTAGTGACAATCCCACCTATGGTAGTAGGCAAGAGCCTGTGCTGGTACCTCTTGGGACTCCTAGATAAAAAACAGATTGGCACCCTCTAGTATACTAGGGAAAGAGTATTGTTTTACAGTGAAAGAGAAAATTTAATAAAGAAGGCTTAGGTGAACCATACAATGTAGTGAGACATTGACAACCCAGAGCAAAGAACTATCAGTGACATGCCTGGGCTGCCAACACTTGGATCTGAAAACAGCCCCCTCTCCTGCCAAAGATAATTACTTACTGAAACATTTCAAGTTCATTTCTTTTAGTATTGCCTTTCACAATTCCAGCCACATCCTGAGCCATTGCCTACATTTTACCTACCCTGAAATGTTTTAATTCAATTTTTGCATTATGTCTGATGTGATGAATTAAAGACACAAGTCCATTGACTAGGTGTCGGAGAAGATGGATTGAGGAGTTGAAATTAATGGTACTTAGGGACAGTGTTTTTCTGTGACTATCAGAGTCACAATGCAAGAGGTAAATTTAGGTTGCTTCAATGTCATCCCTAAGTTTTTTGTTGTTGTTTTGTTTTGTTTTTTAGAGGGAGAATTGCGTGGAAGTTTGGAGTTTCTGAGAGACTCTAGTCTTATTTATTTATTTATTTATTTGCCTTGGTGTTTACCTGGAACTACAAACAGTTGTTAGCTGCCATGTGGGTGCTGGGAATCGAACCCGGGTCCTCTGGAAGAGCAGATGGTGCTCTTAACCTCTGAGCCATCTCTCCAGCCCCGAGACTCTAGTCTTAAAAAGAGCCAACTAGGAATAAAGAGGGATGGCCCATCTTGGGATTCACCAGTCCATGACATAAAGTGGACACTTATGAGAAAAGAGAAAAGAAGATAAACAGGATAAACCTGAAAGCCAGTGGAACATGGAGATGCTGAGGGATCTTCTTCTTTTTTTTTTAAAGCACGTGAATGGGTAATCAGAGTCTTTTGGGTCCACTGTTAGGTGATAGCCTACACCTGTGGGCTGAAAGTTTAAGGTGGCTGACAACTGAGTACAGCAGCAGTAAGTCATCCTTTGAAATGCTGCTTTGCAGGATCCCTTGGGCCTTTTCTGTGTGACTTCATAGGTGTCCAGTCTGCTTCCCATACCCCTTCTACCTCCACATGCCACCATATGGACTGTTAGTATTTTCCAAAGTACATCCCAAAGAATGTTGCTGGTTTATGGGAAAATGGCACACTGTCAAAATAATTAGGGAAATATTTGTCCATCATTAGCACTGCTACATTATTTATTGGCTCTGAAAATTCCAGTAGCATAGCATAGATTTTTACCTTAATTGAACCTTCCCCAAATCCACTTGCCATCTCATACCCCTTAGGGATTTATAGTGTATCCACTAATATCCTTCATAACTAGAGTCATGCTTTGAGAGAATAGTGCTCAATACTCAGAAATTCTCAGTGAACACATCTTACTGCCTCTCCTGTAAGTGCTTGCATTGACTAAACAAGAAGTAGACTATTGAGTCCAGTTTCTTACCCCTAAATCCTTTCTTTGCCAAACATGGTCATTGAAGTGGTTTCTCTTTGAGGCTTCTGTGCTTCCCATGTTTGCAGCTTATTCATTAACAAGATCTTTGCCTGATGAATTTTCCTACTTATTGTTTCCATGTAGTCCAAAAAGTCATGTGCATAACACGTGTGAAGCCCTCATCTCTCTCCTTAACGTGATCACTAGAGCAATGACCTTCAAGTTCGATTGCTTTTCCACTCATGCATTCTGTTTCTTTATTTTTATGTTCTCTCCCTGTTCCCCTGGCCAGTCCCTTGTCCTCATTCCATTCTGACTCACATAGTCTGTTTTGAGGTGTCCAGGTCTCTTAGTGACTATTTCAACTGAGCCAGGCCATCTGAGGTTGACTTGAGAGTAGACATTCACCACAGACTCTTGGGAGAGTGCTGCCCAGCATGTCATTATATTCTTGTTTGTTTGATCATTGATTTCCCCCAACTGACCTGAACTTTTCAAGGACACAGCTTTTGTTGATTCCTTTCTGCATCGACTGGAACTCGTTGGTTGAGGCTAAGGAGTTGTTTAAAAATGACTTGGCAAAGTTCAATTTCTGTAGGTCCTTAAAGCAAGGCTTGAACAAGTGGTAGAGGTCACACAAAGGTGACCTTCTGAGAATATAGAAAGTACTGTGCTTAGACTCTTTGGCAGACCTGAGCTAAGGTACAGAAAGGTCACCTGTTAGTGCTGGTCACATTTTGAGATCTTAAAGATTAGATGTATTTTGGCAGTATAAAATTAATAGTAATTGATCCTTGTGAAATATTTCAAAAGACAAAAAGATAATAAAAACTGCCTGATGATCAGAAAGAGGGTGGAGAAGGTAAAAGCACTCTTTGCCAAGCCTGAGAACCTGAGTTTGAACCCCAGAACCATGTGACAGAATGAGAAAACTGCATTGCAGGTTATTCTCTGACCTCAATTATGTGTGTACACAGAAAATAAATGCATGTAAGAAAACTGTCTCAGATGCCCACAGCATGTAAAGCATTGTTAACATGTTCAGAGTTGCTTGAACACTTTTTCTTCAGATTTTCACCAGATAGTTCAAAGTACTGCTCACCTTCTGTACAAAAACTTCAATATTTTGCAACATAATTCTTTTAGTATTTGCATTTTGGTTATGTTAATATATTGATGGTTGCACAATATTTCTTCCCCTGGACGTATGAGGAAAAAGTGATTGTGTTCAACTCTGCATTATTATAAGCACTCCTGAAAGACTACTGGGCTTGTGGTCCTGACTCACACATATGAATGGATAATTTAATGGTCTAAATATAGTTTCTCTGAGATTATTCCTAAAATGTAATTGCCAGCATGTTCTTTCTTAATCATTGAGAATCCTGTTTTCCTGTCCTCTTGACTTCTCTGATTTTGTACAAGAGAAAAGGATCAATTTGAATTCCAATTACATTTTTCTAGATTCTGCCTGTACTGACTACTTAAGTAGACAGCCTCTGCTAGCCTCTTGGTTTCTTCCTAGTTTAAGTGGTCTGTCCATTTCCTTTTGTTTTTTATACCCGAGACATTTTCTACAAACAGGCATATCATACTCTGATAAGCTCACTTGTCTTAAGATACCATCAGAAATGAATCTCAGGTCATCACCCCAAGAAATCCAGAGAATAAAGGATAATGCATTAATTTAAAGAGGATCAGTATGTAAGAATGGCCTCTTTGGTTTTGGGCCACTAGATATGGCCACAGCAGTGGGTTCTGTTAAGGGATATGGATGTAGGGGCTGTGATATGTTATCCAGCATGGATCAATGAGTCTTAGCTATGCTTTGAGTATGGTTCTTCCTGGAGCAGCTTTGCTCATGATCAAATAATTTACCTTCTGATGGCTTTCCATGCCATAATCATGGTTTGTCTTAAGATTTTTTTTTTTTGACTTTGGATAAGTGGAGCCCTGGTCAACTGACCAGAGACTGGGATGTGAGGGGCTCACATTGGTTACCAGATGAGAGTGTACCTGTGAGGTGTGAGGAACTGAAAATTAACATTATAGACCTTAACCAAAATGGAGAGGCAAGCTGAAGCCCCATGAAAACATCATGGTGAATGCCAGACAGAAAAGCTGGAGCCAGGCCACTGCACACTCTCCAGTCTCTGTGACCAACAGTGTCTGGACCTTGTATATATAAAATATTCTAAGTTCCTATCTTTATGTCACTCAAGGTCTAAAGCATGAAGTAAGGGGAAAATAAAAGACTAGGTGAGATGCATATGGACTGTGAAAACTGCTGAGAATGATATGAGAAGATGCTTATAATGGGCAGGAGGAAGTGAGTTATCACAGGCAGCCTGGATACTACCAGGTCTTCTAGTGAATCTGAACCATCTAGGAAGTAGTCAAAGATGAGCAGGATCTGGGCTCTCCTCTGAGAATGTCTGAGAGATTTCAGATAGATCTTTTCAATCATCCTCCTAGATGTATGTGCCAGCCATTGTGCCTACAGCTGCGAGTAATGAAAAGTCTCGGCCTTCATAGAGCCTACCTTCTGGTGGGAGAAGATAGCTATTGCCTTATGCCACAAATGATGTCAGAGTAAGTGTCCTAAAGGAGAGTGAGGAAATACTGCAGATACATAGAAGATACATAGTCCTGCCTCATGGCTGACTTCATTGTGTACAGATCTCTAGCCTGCTAACCAGCATTATCATTGTGTCCAAGCAACATCTCACTGCTCCTCAGAGAAGGTATCATTGGTGGCTTATCTAAAACAGAGGAGGCAGAAAGGAAACATACCCTTTCTCCTGAGCCCTCAGCAAAAGACATGAACCTAGATAGTACCACAAGGGTGACAAACCTGTCAGGGACCGATGCCAGTAAACCATGAACCAGTGTGAAGGTAGTTTTGAAAATTGTAATTCAGTTATGAAATGTAGGTTCCAGGTCGCTAAGAATGGTATCACTGATCACAATAAAGAATGAAATCTTTTCTCCTAATATCAGGAGTAAGGATTTCTCTGAGCTTTTAATGATGCATTATTTGTAATAGTATCCTATTTCTATTAAACCAGCATGTTATATACTACATTAAAATCTTATTTGACTCTCTGTGATGCTGTGTTGTTAATATATAGAGAAATGGGCTGTGGAAAGGTCAGCTGTGGGGCAAAGGTAAAACAGATGAGACGCCTAATGTTAATGTAGGTAATTCTTTAATGAAAGCACTGGATTTGGGATTTCACAATGAGAGATATGACCCAGGCTCCTTTCTCTCTTCCTCCCTGAGTTAATGGCATTGGGTGTTTCATTAGGGCCATCAATTAGACTATATGTCCTTAGCCTTTGGGAACACATAGACCTCCTCAAATAGGTTGAAGTTATCATATTCTTATGAGAAGCAGAGCACATTCACACCAATTCAGGTATTATCTCGGGGTTCATCCATTTCCTTGGAGAGTTGTCCGTTTTTTCTGAATGATGCTGGTTATGGCTGCAAGCTCACTGCCTCCTTTTCTTGGAAGACTCTAAGTCACCTTTTCTCCCCTCCAAGTGAAACAAGTTTTTGTCATTCTTAGGCTGGTGAGAAGTCATATAAAACATTTGAGCTGTAAGGAACCAAGTGCATCTCAAGGCCTGCATGTGTCTTCTTTAATAGTCTACTTCCCCTGGATGGCAATCAGCATATAGTAAATTGGGGAATGTGTCCCTGATATGACAATGACAGCTTCCTCTGAGAAGATGCTGAGCAATTCCACATGTTGTTCACTCAAGGAGAACCATGCTTTCTGTAGAGCCTAGAAGCACAGGTGATTCCCAGAGAGTTCCTACATGGAGTAACTTCCTTAACAGTTAGGCCTCAGAATGCATTCCTTAGGTGCATCTTGCAAGTTCCAGATTCATATAAAATGCTTCTGGAAGTGAATCATCTGATTCTCCTTAATACTCAAGTGGAAAATTGAAGATGTGGGATTATTAGACAAGTGCATTTGCTGCCAACATCCATGAGTACTTTTCTATGGCAGGATCTACAGTTGGATTAAGGATTTAGTTTGTTTTTCTTTCCTTTTTTGCCTCAAGAATCTTTCTAAAGGGGAGGCACAGATATTTACCCAGATGGCAAGAAAACTCGGTAAGCATTCATACTTATAGAAGTACTACCGCTTTAGCGAGGCTGGAGAGCAGAGGGTGGTGATTGATGTATGGATAGGAAGAATGATCAACAGTGTTCCTGGAATAGAGAACTTCAGGAAAAAAGCACAAAGGCTTTCCAAGGAAGACACGAGAACAGGGAAGGAGATTGATGAGCTACAATGGTCATGCTTGGTTAAAAGAGGAAAAACCGGAAGTTGAAATGGACCAATAGGGAGCTTCAAAAGCACCACTTGTGGTTTTGAACTTTTCTTAGAGTCACACAGAGAAAGGGAGTCTCCCTTAGGAAGATCATAGAGCTGACAAACTGGAAATAGGGAGTTTCTAGAGGATATGGAAAGATAGGTTTGTCCCTTCCATTAGTTTGGCAGAGGCTTCCTGTAGTGCTCAGGGTTGCAGAGTCACTGTGGGTGGTTTGGTTGATGCAAAGTAGCAACTGACCCTAGACTAGTCTGCTGTCCCTTCATACAAATACTTCTAGAAGGTTCTGTAAGTATCCCATGTGGTCTCGGGGGACATAAGATCCTATTACATACATGCCCACACTGTCTGTCATGTCTTCTGGCCTCCTTCCCTCTACAGTTTGCTTTCTCACTCCTGATTTTTTGGTATCACCTCTCCAGTGAACCACTCATACCCTTTACCTAGACTCTACTCTGAGGGAAACCCAAACTAAGTCAGAGAAAGAATCAAGTGGGTGTTGTTTTTGTTTGAAGTCAGGCGAATCTCAATCCAGATGGTCTGATGGGGGGAACCAACATGATATTCTCTGAATCATTTAAAAGGGATGATTTTCAAGATGTTTCTGGACCTCATAGGGAAAGTGACTCAACTCCCAGAATTCCAAGTTTCTTAATTGTTATCATTCATAATACTCCTTCTCTCCAAAGCCACAGGACTATGAAATTTCAAACCTAGAACATATTTTAAAAGACATCTAATCCAATCTAAAACTCAGAGTTAAATCATCTCTATAGCATATCTGTCATCTGGTCATCTTCTTTTCTTACTTTGCTTTGTTCTTTTATAAATATCTTCTAATGAGTAATTCACTTCCTCTCAGACCATCCCATTTCTGGCCCATCAATCAACACAATCAACTTAATGAATATTTATTTAGCATCTACTAAGACTCAGACACTTGAGTTGTAAGAGAGGCATTAATCATGGTCTTCTTCCACCTGTGTCGTAAAGAAATTAAGAAACAGCACAGCAGATGCAGATGAAGTCATGCAAGTATCAGCTTGGCACATCAGGAAGTGGGTCTTTGCTTCAGAGCCAATAGCCTTTTTTTTTCTCAATCTAGAACATGAAGCATGTCTAAGAGAAAGAGAAGCCTGTGAATAGGGCATAGACCCAGCCAACTCCATGAAGGACTAGAATCTGTTTAGCTGACAGATCTCATGCTCAGATAACCAAGACACCCAGACTAAGGAGATACCTGAGTGTGTGGTCCTCAAAGCACAGTCCTGAGACTGGAGATGACTCAGCAATTAAGACTGAGTGCTGCTTTTGCAGAAGACCAGAGTTCATGTCCCAGCATTCCCATTAGATAAGTCACAACCACAGGCATCTCCAGTGCTAGAGGATCTGACACCTTGACACCCTCATCTGTCCTCTGCAGTTACACACACACACATACACACACACACACACACACACACACACACACACACACCGAGGTGGGGGGAGACAGAGACAGAAAAGACAGAGAGAAATGCATAAGTAAAAACAAAAATTTGAAAAATTAAAGTATCACAGTACCATCCTGCTCAGTGGAAAAGGCAGCCTCCTTCCCATTATGCTTTCAGTCAAGGAAGGACCAGGGAAAAAAGGAACTCCCTGTCCTTTGTTAGCCATCCCTAGACTCTGTAGCTGCCTTATCATTATGGAATTGAAGGTAACAGGGAAAGGAAGATCTGATCCACCTTTCCTAGAGGTTGTGCCAGACTCAGGGGCAGAAAAGAAGGCAGTCTGGACCCTATGACCTGCCCCAGAACAGGACCTGGTAAGGAAGCCTGGATGAACAAGTAGTTAACAGCCTTAACTATCTGGACTAGGACACTAAATCCCTTAGCCAGTGTGAGCGTGGCAATGATAATGAGCCCAGAACTCTAGATCTGAAGATTCCTTGGAGACCATTTTACCCATAGTTTTTCATGAGGTGATTGTTACTGCTTGAAGTATGACAAGGTCTGCAGACACTGTGACAATTTAGTAATGAGTTACTACTAGCATCTACTGATAAGATATTAGAGACTGTGCTGGTTAGTTTTCTGTCAACTTGTTAGAAAGGAAGGAGGCTCCGCTGAGAGAATGCCTCCAACAGATCCAGCTGTAAGGCAGTTTTTAAATTAGTGATTGATGAGGAATGGACCAGCCTGTTGTGGGTGGTACCATCACTGGACTGGTGGTCCTGGGTTCTATAACAAAGCAGACTGGGCAAGCCAGGAATTGTAAGACCCCTCCACGGTCTCCGCATCAGCTCCTGACACCAAGTTCCTGCCCCGTTTGAGTTCCTGTGCTGACTTCCTTTGATGATAAACATTTGTATAGAAGTATAAGCCAACCAAATAAACCTTTTCCTTCTCTGCTTGCCTTTTGGTCATGGTGGTTTAATCACAGTAATCATAATCCTAAGACAGAGATGCTGTTATGATTAATATTCTGCCATATGCAGAACCACTCTCCATGACAGGAAACTATTTGGTTCTAAATTTCAAAAGGACAGAGGTCTCCAGCCACTAGTTGAACCAACCCTTTCCTCTTTAGCTTATGGATTTAGAAAGTGAGACCATCAGAGATGACAAAACAGCCCAAAGCTGGCAGGAGCGAGCCAGGGGCTAGAATCAGGGTGAACCCCCCCCCCAAAAAAAAGCCTCCTTTGTCAAAATACTGGAGAACTATCCCCAAGGGATATCAGCCAGGGGAGAAAGATGAAAGAAAATCTAGGAAGCTAATCCTGGGGTATCAGATACAAGGCATGCCTGAGGAGAAGTACATTAGCTTGTGTGACCTACTGGACACTTTCTAACCATAGTCCCTGGGCTAGTTTAACCAGAAGGATCACTCAGAAGCTAGATTCTGTGCTAGATCCAGGAGCATTATCTGCCCAGGTTGGGGGGCAGGGGGCAGGGGACAGGGGGCGGACTGCGGACTGGTGAATAGTATGAACAGAGGTATTGTACATTTAAAAAAATAGTCTGGGACATCAGGAAACAGAGCCATCTCTCCAGCCTTTTTGTTTGTTTATTTGTTTGTTTTTGGTTTGCTTTGAGACAGGGTTTTCTGTGTAACAGTTCTGGCTGTCTTGGAACTTGCTTTGTAGACCAGGCTGGTCTTGAACTCACAGAGATCCTCTTGGCTCTGCCTCCCAAGTGCTGGGGCTAATAACGTGCATGCACCACCACCACCTGGCTCAGATTAATTTATTTTTTAATTACAATCTGTGTGGCCTATAGCTCTGGGATATTACTTGTTAACTCTTATTTGCTAACTCTTACTCTTGCTAACTCATGATTCTTATCTTATTTAGCCACGTAGCTTGGTACCTTTTCTCAGAGCAGTATTTTCCTCTTCTTTCTTCTTCAGCTCCTGGTGTATCTCTCTCCTCTTCCTCTTTCCAGAGTTTTCTTAGTCTGGTAGTCCCAGCTATACCTCCTGTCTGGCTTCTGGCCAATCAGTGCTTTATTAAACCAATAGGTGTGACAAATATTTACAATGTACAAGAACATAATCTCACATTAGTACTGTCTGTTCTTTGCATTAGCACATTCAACAGAACAGGAGTGTGGGTGTGTGTATGCACATGCATTGTGAATGTGTGCAGATCTCACAAAGAACACACATATATGTATGTGTGTCTATGTGTGTGCTTATGTGCATGTAAGTAGACATATACATATGTATAGTGCATGTTTGCATCTGAGTATGTATGTATTTGCTTTGGGTATGAATACACAATTATCATGTATGCCAAGGTGCTTTCTCACTAGAGTTGTTGAGATGTGTGTCCTAGAGCCAGATCAGAACCTAATCCTGGTCCCACTACATTCTTGGTGTTCACCAGAAAAACCATCCACCTTCTGTGTGCCTGGTCTCCTTTGTATACCTGTGATAAATATTAAATAAGGCAATAAACTGAAGAAGTCCTTAGCCTTTGTCAAATTATTAAACACTACTGCTGATTATTATATCAGTTACCCAGAAAATAGCAGGGTTTGAAAGTTGAAAGGGGTTGAAGGGTGTATCTGATAAAGTCCTTCAATTTACAAGTGAGGCTAGATTCTGAGCAATATCTGCTGCCCAGAACCACTTCTTTTGGCCCATTTTCCCTATGGAAACAGTGCTTTTAGCAGACACAAACATTTACCCGTGATGCCAGGAGATGGAGAGAACAGAAGTCTGTCTCTCACTAGGAGAGGATAACACTTTTGAAGCCTCCAGCTGTGCCAGGCTTCAGCTGATATCCCCAGGAGATTCATGCACAGTCCTGTGGTCCCTCCAGCTTGCAGGTAACAATGCTAGACAGAAAGGGCTCACAGACCAAAGTCGTCGCCCTCATGTGTAAATGTGTTGTTCCTTTCCATAGCTGCTACCCACAGAGCCCTGCCTCCCTGACCTCCTGGCACAAGACTACTTGCTTCCCATTCTCTCTTTCACCTGTCCTGTTGCCATTAAAAACATGTGGGAACTTTCCAGTTTCCCAAGGGTAGTACAGGTTCCAGCTGATTAAGCCTGGGATCAAGCATGATTGACAAGTGGATGTATATCCATGTAGTCCAGACTTCATGGTCTCAAGTGATGGCATCTTCACAGAGTAGTCAAAGCATCAAAAGGACTCTTGTGACTTATGGTCCAGACTATGGGATGCTGATTTTGGAAACTCACCAAAGCACCCACTCACCCCTCTTCTCTATGCTTATCAGCATGCATCTTTCACCACATCCGTTTTTCCACAGCCAGAACCTGCAAGGTGACAGCTCATGATTCACAGGCTATTTCTCTGGGTGTGCATGATTAATTTATTGCAGATACTGAGGCAGTGGCTCTGATTTGCTGACTCCAGGTTGCATGCCAATCCCGCCCTCATCGCTGTGGCAGAGCGGCAGGGTGTTGCCTGGCTCTGTCTAGATTATGGCCTCTTGTGGGCAGTTAAGTCAGGAGGGATGTGGGAAGATGCTCTTGCCATTGCAGAACATTGTGGTTGTGAGAAGGTACTTTAGAAGACCTGGTTGGGCATTCCAGTCTTTACTAGAAAAAAAAGGAAAGCATTCATAGATGTGCGGCATAGCTCACTACTGAGTAACAAATAGCCTGAGGGTTTTTTATAGCGGTAATTTATGCACTTGGAACCCACAGTGCTGCATGGAAATGAAAGGAAGAATTCAAAGCCTTGACCTCAGTCTGGTTTTCAGAGGTGCAGTGTGTGTGGCATTTCCGTAAATAAACCCACTCTTCATTAAGTAGCCTAGAGAGCAAGGTGCATTTCTGTCTTTATCAGGCTTTAGCTCTCCTGATGACTGTTTTAGAAGCTCAGCTCTTGCTCCTTGTTCACTAGGGTATGTTCTGGCAATATCAAGAACGGTAAGATTATGACTTCTTAGAAGCTGCAGAAACATGGACCCCAGCTCCCAAACCATCTCCAGGCCCACACTGGCGTTATTGAGACTGCCAGAGAACAGAGGCCTGGCTAGCAAAGGGGCCAGTGAGAGAGCCATATTCAAGGAGAGGGGAAGCATTCACTAGGCCTCAGCCTCTAGAGGAGGTGATCTTGGGTCTTCAAAAAAGAATGGCTCTTAGTCCAGAGTAGGATCAAGCTGCTTCTCTGCCATCAGTGTCTCTGAAGAAAAAAATATGATCCCAAAAAGTAGAAGAAGCTCATTTAGAAGTATGACTGTAGAGCCTGAGAAGGCTGGGTAGGGCCTTAGGAGCATTGGCTACAGGGCCAGGACTATGTATGGCTCCAAGGATACAAGTTGTCTGGGGTTAGCAACTGCACATCACTGAGATGGAGACAGAATGACAGGCTGTCTAGAAAGCCAGTGTCAAGAAATATCACGTTACTGCAGATTATAGCTGGTTTGCTGTCCTTGGTAATTGCTCCTGCCATAGCAGTCAGTAGCTGTGATGTGTTATAGGCCAGTGCCTTCGTGCTTTGTACATCTGAGTCTACCTATTGAAAGGGGAGGCCCTGAAAATGACAATACAGTTCTGGTAAATTCTGTCTTGGGAGAGAACATGCAGGCTAGCTGCTTCTTCTCTGGTACATACATTGTGGTGACCGTGAGTCTCTAACACCACCACCCTTGTCTCATTAGACCACACTGTTCTTACTTCTGATCTCACCTTATTGCTACACATAGCCAAAGGTGTTTTGTTTGTATGTTTGTTTTCATTTTTGTGTTTAAGCAGAAGCAATTAAGTCAAATTACAGATGAGACAAAAAGATCCTAAGTGATTAGCAGGTCTACCAAAGTAGACCCTCTCATCAGGGAAAGAGCTAAGACTGGAATACAAAGTATCTAGTGTTCTCCCTACCCTGATTCTGACACTTCTTATTTGTCTTATGAATGCCTCTGGTGTGCAGTGAACACACATCAGTGCTCCCCAAATCAGAAAGAAATATCCCTGTCAAAAACCCATGAGATGAACAGCGCCCGTTTCTTCTGGTAGTTCCTCGGTCCTGCAGAATGCCCAGTTTCTGTTCCATATTTTTTTCTTCTTCTGTTTTTCTTTCTTCCTTTCTTTCTTTCTTTCTTTCTTTCTTTCTTTCTTTCTTTCTTTCTTTCTTTTTTCTCCTCTTCCTCCTCCTCCTCTTCCTCCTCCTTCTCCTTTTTCTCTGTATCAAACAAACCCTTGTACTCACATTGTAGTCCTTTTCCTCTGGGTATTCCTCTAGCATTTACCTGTCATCAAGGCAGTGGCAGGATCAGGTGAGACTGGAAAGTAGGGACCGGGCACAGATCACCCTGAAACTCCCCAAAGATGGAAGGACTTCTAATTAGAATTCACCTCAGAACCATCAAAAAGCCCACGCGATCAGTTATGATGCACATCAAAACACATGAGTCACACAGTTTTCTGCCATAACAGTGTCATGTTAGCACCATGTCCATCAAAATGAAAAAGAAAATCAATTGGGGCCAAGACACAAGGATACACATTTGGAGTTGCAATTTTCTTGTGCCATCTTGTGGTTGGATCTGTCACTCTTTCATATAACTCACCCTACATAGCTGATGGGACAGCTATGTCACCAAGGCAGCTTCTCATGTAACCATCACAGCAGCTCTGAGCAGTGACCTCTGCTTCTCTTGAATCTGCTAACACCCTTGTTAGGTTCTTGGCCCAATAAAAGTCATGTGAGAAGCTGAGATTGAAGGGATGGGGCATCTGTGTGGCCCAGGATGTCCTTGAATCTGGTTGACTTGTACCCCTGTTCCTTTTTGTTCCGTTGCTCTGCCTTCTGTAAGCTGGTGTAAGGCACACTCTTGCTTTGTTCACACTTACGATTTAAAAGGATATATCATGGAGAAGATTTTTTTTTCCCAGAATCATTTGATGGAATGTGAAGTATTTTTTAAACTCAATAAGGTCACGTAGAAACTAGATGATTTGGGCACAGGTACCACCCAAGTCACTGATTGGCTGTGCAATGTCAGGAAGGTTGCTTCACTCTTCTGAGCATCAGAACTGAATAAAATTCAGGACTGGATTGATCTCCTTCTGACTCGGACAGGCCACGTTTCCTTACCGAGCTACTCAGACTGAAGAGAACAGGCTTCTGTTGACTGTCCCGCTGAGCTGCTTGTGTTTATAGATGGGGAAACTGTAGCTGCTGAAAATGGACATAGCCGAAGCTGGTTCTTCTATAAATATCAGATTCTTTCAGTGAAATTGATAGCTTATGAGTGTGTGTGTATGTGAGCGAGTGTGTGTGTGTGTGTGTGTGTGTGCGCGCGCGCGCGCCCAAGGCTTTACTCATACTACACATGTACTTTACTCAAAGGTTTCTTGTCAGAACCTGGGGAAGAATGGGTATGTTTTTCATCTTGTTCCTATAACATGGATAGCTCATGAAATGTTACAAATGACAGAAAAACTAGGAATAAATTTTATAAACATGTCACCCACATGCGAAGCAAAGAATTAAATGAACATTATTACAAGCTACTTGACAGCCTTTAATGTCAAGGAGAACATTACTTTGAAGTGGGCATGATGTGGTATTTGGAAGCAAGTCCTTCCTTCTGTGGGGTCAGATCATACTGCAGAGCCATTTTGAATGGAGGGAAGTTGGTTCAGTCCACAGTACACTAGCCACTGACCAAATGTGCTTCCCAGTTGATTCATTCAAGAGACAATGCCAGGCCAAAACACAGAAAGTCCTATGGATTTTCCACACAGCAGGAACACTGTAGACTGTAGGACCTGCCAGATTTTCATGCAACTACTATTCATTTCACTCATAAAACATTTATTTCTAACAGCTTTTATGCAAATTAGAAAACCTCTGGTGTAAATTTACACAGAGAAATCTTAAGTGCTAAGCAACCACCTCTGAAGGTGCTGATTCCTTGTCAGGGACTTTCAGGCCTGGTTGCTGAATCCACCCCACCCAGCCCTGCTTCCTGCTTAGCAAATCACTTCCTGCAAGGGTGTGAATTAGTTAGGTTGTAGGATCAGTCTTTATAAAGTATTATTTTGATATAAATTAGAATACAGAAGTCTAACAGGGCCTTAGAGAACTGTCCTTCCCTGCCTTGGAGTTACAAGTCTGTTTTTTTTTTTTTCATCTAAACTGAGGACATTGCCTTTCTTTTTTTCACAGTAACTAGCCTTTCTAGTCTCAGACTATAAAAATCATTCTTTTTCATTAAGACTACCTTAAATTTGGTCATTTAAGTAAATGGGACTGCAAGTGTCCTTTACTCCTTGAAGCCTGACCTTTTACCTCATTACATTTGTCAGTGTTTGCCATTTTGTTGTTCAGCTGGTTGTTTTTAACCTTCCTTGCACCTTCCATGCTAGCTAAGAAAACACAGCCCTGTTGGTTCTCAGATTACCAGCACAGGAGCATCATTTGTCCTCAGAGTAAAGGGCAAAGTAGACAAATGATGTTTGGCTGTACTGCAGTGTGGGCTGGGATGGCAAGAAAGGGGACGTACTAGGTTCTTGAAACTCTTGATAATGAAAGCAAGGCAGGAACCTGGCAGGACCTCACTATTTGTTACAGCCCAGACCTGTTGCTTCACAGCTTCTCTGTGCAACACATGACTTTTCATCTGAGAATCTGGGAACAAAATTAACCTTTCTAGCACACAGTTCAGGGACACATGGTCCATCATCTGCAGGTCCCAGGCAGATATCTTCTAAATGTGAGTGAGTCAGTACAGAACAATGGATGGAGAAAGCAGATCTCAGCATCTTTGCCCTGATGGGTTCAATTCGGATCACATGTATAAATATGTTGTGTGCCTGTGTATCATTTGCTATATTAGCTTAGGCAGGTCTATTCTGGTCTCCTCTCTACCCTCAAAGAGCTGGAGCAATGAGTGTCAGGAGAGGATTCTTGTGTCTTCTCCCAGGCTCTGGATTAACAAAGACTTTTGGCTTCTTGGGTACAAATTTCCCTTCTAGCCTGAGTCTCCTGGAGATTTGTCTAGACAGAGATGGAAGAATCAGCTCAGAGGATCTGGAGTCAATGTTAGTTGCTTTTGCTCTCTAGAAGGTGTTGAGGTGCTCTTACTTGACTTGCAAAACAAGTTAAAGGGATGGTGGAGCATGTTGGAGCTGCAGTATTGAGTTGTAGAAAAAGCTGTAGTCTTTGCTGCTGCTGCTGCTGCTGCTGCTGCTGACAGTATCACCATCCCCTGTCACCCAGGGCTTCTCAGAGGATGCCTGAGTCATCATGACCTTTGGAAATGCTCTCGCCTCCACCTTTCTCGTCTCCAGCTCATCTTAAAGAGCCTGGCATTTTCTCAGTGAGGTGACACTTGCATGAACAGAGGCCACAAGAAATACAACTGGAGATGCCAGTGTGGAAATGCCATTCTTCCTTCTTTGGAATCGGAGATCACAAAATGGTAGCAACATGGCTTCAGGTTCTAGACTCATTGGCAGAGTTGTAGATCCTTTGAAATGAGGAGAATAGGTCACAGCCAGATGTAAACATCACTACTGTTGGCATCCTTTGTCACCATCATTGTCTTGTCATCATCATCACCTCCACCACCATCTTCACCATATCCAACTTCATCATCATCTCCATTATCATCAGCATCATTGTCATCACCATCAGAACCACCATCAGCAACAAAACGTACCAGGTCTATTGTGTCAACCCATCATAATTATCACCATTCCAGCACTCTCAGCATCACCACCATTATTTTACCATTATTATCTTTATCACTGTTGGTATAAGCTGTTTAATGGGCTCTTATTTTGTGCCAGGTTCCACACTAATGAGTTCATTTCCCTACTACATGCCATGTCTCTTTCATTTCAGAGACTAGGGCACTAAGACTCAGAGTGAGTCACTGACTAGCTGGGTAAATGTATAATCCATCTCTCATCTGGAAGATGTCAAGACAGGATCCACTCTCAAATTTTCTTTACCTTAATCTATGTTTCCTTGCTGTGTGTAGGGTTTATTTTTTTCTTCACAGAGTTTAGCACAACTCTACTTTAGTAGCTAACCCTGTGGTTACTGCACTGGCCTGGTCTTGGCATTGTGAGTTAGGGCTATCTTATTTATATCTCCCCCAGTACCTCACCAACATCTGCCAGTCTCTGTCTTCTCAGTATCCACAGGCTTCTGGAGTAGATCTCCAGGTCAAGTCATTACTCTCTCTATGAACACTCCCAAGGTTGCACATAGGTTCATCTTCACTGTATTTTTTTAATCTTGAACGCAGACCTAAGAGTGGCAGACCAGGTATGAGCGCTTCCATTAAAGAACTGAGAGAAAGAGAAAGTGGGTGAATGTGGTTACTCAGTGATTTAACCAGACCAATTCTTTTCATTTCTGGACTCTGAGCCAGTACTCTTTAGTGTCATCGAAGTCACATGCATCCATGTCCTAAGGGTCAGGACGGACTTCATTCAAAGCCTCTCACGTTGGGTCACATCTCAATGGAATGTAGTCTATCAACAACTTTCACATTGATCACATGCATCAGCTTAGATTAGATCCTTCTAGTATTGACTCATACTTTTCCATATGTTCAATTATGGATTCATCCCTCTATTTAGGATGCCTGGCTTTTGTCCTCTAAAAGTTAAAAGCCTATGGAAAATACACTTGTCAGTTTGTCTCATTAACACTTTTAAGATATAATACAAGCTTGACTTTAGTGACCTTCACATCTTCATGGACTAGATGTACTGGAAGAGATAAGAGGTAAGGCTACATATAGCCATTCCTGAGACACCTGGAAGATGCCCTGTACTCTACCATGCAAACATCCAACTTTGGCAATGTCTTTGAATGTGACACATTTAGCTTTTATGGGAGAGGCTCTTATGTATTCATTAAATGCAAGATTCAGGTACACTCTCAATTGCTAGAGAGTTGGTACTGAGCCTACAATACTCTAGAAACAGTGGAGACTTCCTTGTAACTTGGATGAATGCAATAAATGGGTTTTGGGTACATTATGGAAAAATGTTTTTCTTCTTGGACATCTTCACAAAGTTCTTATCCACTTATTCACATCATGGTCCACCAAAATAACCTGGATTCCCGGCCAGAAGCACCTGTGTACGTAGGTCAATACCAGAGGAAACAAGCCTGATTTTAGCACAGAGAATTTGTGTACCTTCTCGGTATATCTTCCCCTGGTCAGCCACAAATCTTCAAACTATAGAAAGGAATAGCTTGGCTGAAATTCTCATTTCATTTCCTGTCCTTTGTTGAACAGATTGGAGACAGATATGGCTTTTATTGCTGGGTAGAAAAGAAAAAAAAAAGAAAAAAATGAGATCAAGACTAGAACACTGTAGAGATGGAAATAGCCACAAAACAAACTTAGGGAGGGAATAGCTTTAGTTTTGACTCTCACGTTTAAGAATATCTAGTTTAAGAACTATTTCCTTCTGAGGACCTTCTTCCTGTGTAAGTCACTAGCATCCCTGAGATCTTGCCTTGCTGACCGACTAGCACGTGGACTTGATGAGGTCAGTTGGAGCATTGGGGATATTTCCTATGACAATTAATATAATCATTAACTTCATTGTCATATAAAATTGGGTAGAAGATGCCATTGGGTGTATCTGTAAGACTATTTGCATAGAGGTTTAAGAGGAATCACTCTGAATATGATCAGCACTATCCCACTGGCTAGGGCTTCATGGTGAGCTGAAAGGGAAACAGGGTTTAAGTACTATCATTCAGTTCTTTCTGCTTCTAGACAGAATGTGGCTTCAATGACCAGCCACCTCACACTTGCAATACCATTTCTTTCTGTACTATCAAACGATGAGCTAAAACCCTACCTTCTCTAAATTGCTTCTGTTAGGTATTTTGTAATAAATAACAATGAGAAAAGTAACAGGGAGGTCCTATCTTTATCCACCTTTGCCAGCTATGGGTCTGGGGTTCCAGTTTTATAGACAGATACCAAGTTTTTCTACATGCATCTCCCCAGTTTAGTGTTAACACCATAGATTATACTTAAATTCTGGTTACAAACTGTGATGTCAAGATGGAATACAAGTATAAGGCAATTGGTGTGATATTGACCACACACACACACACACACACACACACACACACACACAGGGTTTTTAGAATGTGAGATATTGTGTACTGCACACTCTTTTAAAAATTTTTGATGAATAAAAGGAACAAGTAAGTAACATAATGGAGGAATGACTGAATAAAACTTAGAGAACAATCTCATCCATTGAACACAATAATAGATTATTGTGGTGAGGAAGGAATCAAAAATGGAAAGCTGGACAATCCTATCCATGTTCATGCTGCCATGTCAGCAGGCTTGGATGGACACTGTCCACACTGCTGTGGGCTTAGCATGGTCCTGAGGAGGAGGAGGAGGCAGCTTGAAGGTAAAGTTGGCAGTGCTCTGCACATTGGCCTTGCAGAAGTAACCGTGACTCCTGCCATCTGAATGAAGGGCTGCATATAGGCCGCCTACCTGGAATCCCAGAACACAAGGTCTGTGCTAAATGCACACTGGGACAGGCTACCATGCACTCTTAACGCCTTAGCATATTTACCTGTTCACTCTTTTATCGTAGTTATTTATTTATTCACCAGTTTCCTATAATATGAGTGAATAAAGCTCATCGATAGATGACCATATGATACATATATAAGATTGTGACCTAAGGTGGAAAGCCTGTGGGTGTGGCAGGCACGGGAAGAATGAAGCTCAGGGTAAATCATGAGAGGAGAGCATCTTGGAGCTGAAGTACCTGAAATAGAGAGAATTTGCCTTCTACTCACAGGTGTAGGTGATTGCTGTCAGTTCAAGGCTAACCTCCTTTACATTGTTTTAGGCCAGCCTGGGCTACGGAGTTAGACCTTTTTTTTTTTTTCTAAGAAAAGATTGAAAAAGTAGAGTCAAATGTGACAAAATGTGATGCTAGAGCTGGAAGTGATGCAGAAATAAGGTTCTAGCTCATGGGAAAACTCTACTGATGTAGTTGTGTTTACATTGCTTATGTTTGTGCATTCAGAACCATTGAAACTACTTTATTGTAAAATGAACACGAAGAAAAAAAGCATTTCTATTATGAATTTGTAGCCTAGCAAAGACAAGCCTCAACTCCTATGGAACAGTAGGAACAATGAAATGAGACAGGTCCCAAAAGAAAGAATAGGAAGGAGTCAGGTTTGCAAGGGACTAGCAAACTCCAGCTCCCTCAGAGGGACCAACTTCTGCTTCTGGTTTCATGGAAGGAGCAGAGTGTTATCAGGTCCTTGTTTGTCACAAGATGAGGCAAATCTGGGACTGGATATGAACTTTCCCAAGTCCTAGAATATTGACAACTAATATAACAAACCCTAGTTCTGCCTGAGGGCTGCTGCTTGGCTGGCATTGCTTCAATCATCTGTGTGGTTTCTGGTATAACACTGAAGGAGAATATCTGGGAAATAGTGGTTTCTGCAATGACATCTGGGACAGTGGTCCATTGAAATACATGTCAAGACATGGGGCAAGGCATGAATGAGAAGTGGAATTATATCAATGTTTGAAACTGCTTTAATGGTAAACCAAAGAGTTAAGGGTTATGGGAGCATGGGATCTAGGGGCCATCATGTGGTGTGGAGTGTGTTGAAAAGATGGTGTTTGTCCATTTGAATTTATGGATAATGGGTACTTTGATTTCTTTTCCTGTTGCTATGATAAAATACTTTGACAGAAGCAACTTTATGGAGAAAATGCTTGTTTGGTAAACAATTCTGTTATAGTCTGTCATGAAGGAATCGGGAATCATCAAGAAATTGTGAATGTGATATAGCTAGCCACATTTCATTCACAATCAAGAGCATAGGGTAACGAATTAATGTGTGTATGCTTGTTCCAACTTTTTTATTTTTATATAGTTCAATATTCTCTGACTAGGAAATGGGGTTATCCACAACAGGCAGGTCTTTCCAGCTCAATAATGCAATCAGGATAATCCTCCACGGATGTGCCATAGGCCAATGCAATCTAGACAATCTTTCATTGATACTCAGTAACTCAATACTGCTCAAGGGTGACCATAAAGGAAACCATCACAGTGGGTAACAGTGGATGAGAGACTAAATAGGGGAAGAGGTGATGATGGACCAACACCAGGAGGAAGCAGAACATCACTGATTACATTGGCCAGAGAAGAACCTAGCCTGCGGCCGCATGACTGGTTAACTAATGGTAGGCTCAGCCCTGGAGTTCCCCAAGTGTGATTTCTTTGCAGTCTTGTTCCAGGGATTTTATAATGCTGGTAGAGGGGCATTATGTGTGCAGATTATTTACTGGGCTCACTCTGTGCTGCACTCTCTCCAGCTGAGAGGTAGGGCTGAGGTAGAGCTGATCTAGCCAGCTCTCCCTGGGGCTGAAGCAGGATGGTGAGTCTTGACAACCCAGACCTCTCCCCTAGTCACCAGGGAAAACACACACTGGCTCTGGAGTCTTTTCAAAGCAGGATCTCACTTTATTGCATCAGGAAGGACTTTATATAGGGTTTTGGAAATGGGATGGGAATCTTGGGATGGGGTAGGTGGAGTGGGAAATAAGGGCCAATAATATTTTACTACATTAGTGGTGATTGTGCAGAGGCGGTCTTAGGTTGGGCTGTGCTGAGTCACTCACAAGCGATATTTATGGCGAGAGACTGGTTGTCAAACTCTAAGAGGACTTAGGAAATTACACTGGCCCTCAATTCCGGGCCTCGCAGGGCCCAACAACTCTGCAGTTGATCATCATGGTCTCTGTCAAGGTCCCTACATAGATTGTCTCAGTTCAGCAGATCTTTCCACTCTCCCTACCCCTATAGTAAGCCCCAGGAAGAGAAGGCTCAGGCTGGGACCATGGGAAAAAGCCTGGGAGCTCGCTTTTCTACTAGGTTCTAACTTCCCTCTTTTGTCCTGAGTCATTTTTCCCTCTGGAATCAGCCCCCTTCCTGGCTGCTCACTGCCAGAAGCAGCTTGATTCTCTATGTCAATATCCCTTCAACAGGAAAGGTCATTTGTTGACAAATACCTTGCATGCTTCTGTGAGCTTAAATAAGAATGCTGTGCTAGCCAGTGACACTCAGGATGATACTGGACTTCCTACCAATAAATCCTTAACATCAATAGCACAGAAGTGAGCAGCTCACAGGTGGAGAAGCTATCCTGCAGACCACTGTGTGTTTTACAGCTACCCAGCAACCTCTAGGTGAGCACCACAGATGCCTCCACTGTAAATCTCTCAGAGGGCACGCGCGTCTCCACACCAGCACAGGCAAAACTCTGAATAGCGCTTGGGGTTTAGAACGTCTTCTCCCTTTGCATGCTGGTGTGTGATCTTGATGCCTTTCCTACACCCCTGACCTTCAGGGTTTTCTAGTCACTGTGCTATGCCTTCTTGCTAGGCAGTTGGAAGAATTAAAGTGGATGAGAGCTCTAAAGGGTACCCACTGCATCCTGCTCAGCCCTGCAGAGGTCTTTAGTACCTCTAAACGGGAGAGACATTGTAGAAGATGTGTTTCTTTAACCCGCTGGCTCTCTAGGCCTCACCACTCAATGCTTCTCTTTACCCAGCTTATCTCTACATAGCCTCAGACTGTTTCCGTTTTCACTGCCTTGGATTCATTTTAAAAGATATTTGGCTGATAAGATCCTGACATGAATTTTATGAAGTTTCTCTCCTGGTGAGTTTGCAAAGCTCATTTCTATACTGTCAATCTTTTAAGCACAGCCTTCTGGCACAGAATCAACCTTCAAGTCATCAGAACAGTGTAAATTAAGCATTTTGTATGTGCCAGACTTGGGCCTCAGTATATCAGTTATTACCCTTACCTCAGCTGAGCCTGAATGCATTTGTCTGTAGCAGCTGGGTTTACACTGTGACTCCCCAACTGTGAGACGAGCTGACTTCAAAGCCTCTGTGTAGCCCTTAGCACCCCAGGTTCTGTGCTTTGCCTGAAGAAATGTGTTGACCAATACCTATCTTCTGGGTTCAGCCCGCCCTTTATATAATTTTTACCCTCAAAGCCTTTATATCCACTGGCTGTTCTCGGGATGAGATTTTAGGGTTTCTCTCCCTAGGAATTACATGTGTATGCAATGACCAACAATAACTCCCGAAAGCTTCTTATACATTAGAAAAATAGGAGCATTTTACATTTTTAGAAGGCAGAAGTGCAGTGGGAGTTTCTTCTCTCTTTTTGAGAAGAACAGAGTGTGGAATGTATTTCAGCCTCATTGGAAGTCATTTTTGGCATATGTAACTCTATGTATAATTATGTCCACGTATGATCATTTTAGAGGAATAAATCTATGAGTTGTATCTGAACCTTTAAATACAAAAAGGATGTAATAAATGGTTGTATGGTGTGATAATTAGCTAGAGGGAGAGAGGGTAAACCTCAGCTACTACTGGCAGGAAATGGCTGACATTTCTAGGGCAGATGGGATTTGGATGAGCAGAGAGAAGGTAACTGGGACTCTCTGGGTACAGCTTCAGAAGCTGGCCTTTTGGCTTTGAGGTTCCTATTATATGTCACCTGGGCCTCATCTTTGTCTCTGGGTCCCTTAGTTGCTGCTGTCTCAGTTCCTCATGTATAAAGGGGGCTGATAATGTCTACATCCTAGGGAAAATATATAGAAAACAGGAAGCACACCCAGTTTGTAATGGGCGGTGAGCAAATGTTTAAGATAAAGGTACTGGGTTTGTAACTTTGGATAGATGGGGTTAATGGGACAGATGGAAGCACAGTGTGCAGAATGCCCTGTGACCTGGAACAGATGGTCACAGAGCAGCTGTGTGACCAGAGGCACGGATGGTAAGGGTCTGAAATCTGAAAGAAGCAATAGAATTAAAGAAAAGGATGATTACATGCAATTTTGGTATATAGTGAAGAGAATCATGCCTACATGAAGAATGTTATGAAATTCTCAGTAGACAGTGCCCTTGAGAGTCAAAGGGAGGGCACGGCTGCAGCTACTGTGCAACCTGGACTAGAAATTCCTGAGTTCTTCCCATTATAAACATTATCACATGATTTCCATTTTACAAGTGGCATGGGTTGGGTTATAATCCTTCTGGAAAACAATTGGAACCAGATGTTAGGAGCTATAGATAGATCACCCCCTTGTATAAAACACCTTGATCTTTGTTTGCATTTCTAGGAAACTGACTTAAGGAAGACATTTGATGTTATACAAGGTCCCTGTGACATTATTTGCAGCAGCAAGAAAGTTTGAAATAACCTAAGTTAGCAACAATTCTAGATTTAGATCAGTTACATCTATCTCCATTGCTGGATGACAGATACTTTGAGGCCTTTCAAGGTAGTGCATTCATGAATGTAGTATTATGTGATTGTTCATATTACATTTTTTAAAAGTACGTGTAGTGGGATTATGCTGGTAATATAAATATTTGTCCCACCTATGGGTTTAATAAAAGCTGATTGGCCAAAGGCAAACAGGAAGTGTAGGTGGGGCTAGCAGGCTAAGAAAACTCGGGAACATCTCAGAGCAGAGACAGATGCCAGACACAGATTCCACAGAGTAGGCAGAGCCACCAGAGAGACACAGAAGAAAGAAGCTGAAATGCTGCTCTGAGAAAAGTTACCCAGCCGCATGGCTGAACAAAATGGATTAGGTTAAGAGCAAGCATTAGCAAGTTATATACTTGGGCCCTAGGTCAATCAACGTAAAAATAAAATAAATGTGTGTGTGTGATTATTTGAGAATAAGTGGAACTGAGAGTGGGATTGAGCCTCTGGACTAGACCAGAAAGTCCAGCCCAGAAACTTTTTACAACAAGTACAACCTAGCAAAAGATTATGTTGTTATGCTTAGGAAGAAAAAAACCCCAAAATCAACATGCACAACAGAACATGTTGTGAATCATCCAACCATGCCTAGACATTGTGCTTTCTTTATCTGTATCTGTAGCTGAGCCTAACCTGGCTTGAGGATCTTTCGATTTTATTTTTTATGTTCCATATATTTTAGAAAAAGGAAGTTTTATTACTGTATTTTTTTTTTTTTTAGCTATCCTGGATGTTTTGCTTTTTTATATAAAGTTTGATATTGAGTTTCAAAAAACGATATAAAAAAGAAAATGCATCAGGGATAAACAGCAAGCTAAAGGTGGTGAGACTTTCAGTAATGCACAATTTCCTTTCTTCTGTAAACTTATATTTTTTATATTTAGAGTGAGAAAGAATTGCATTCATAAAGGGAAATGGGTTTTCTGAAGTGGTGACTTCCAGCTTTTCTGAGATGCTTTCTCTTGAGTTTGTACCAGCATCTTACTGGTGACATATTCATAAAGCTGGGAAAATTTGGTAATATTTTTGTCCAAGCTTGTTGTTTCTCATATTCTTCCTCCTTCAGGACTTTCTTATTCATGAACTTGGTTCACTTATAGTACCTCAGAGGCCTCAGTGAAGTGTATGGTAAGGCTGGCTATACCTCAATTCATGAGAAATTGGTGAAACTTCATGTTGAAGGTGACAGAAGCCTGCTTACAAAGTATTTATGCTTAGTATGATGTTATGTTGGATGCCTGGAATTAAAATCTTATAAGGAATAGATCTTCTGTTCTTTTGACTATCATCTTTTCATTCATCATCAGTCTATTCATCTATTCACCCATCCATCAATTCATCCATCTATCCATTACCTCTCGTTGTGAATAAGTGCTGGGTTCAAAGAATGAACCATATGACTTCCGAACACACTCAGTATTCATCAGAAAGGCTTCCTGAGGGAGTAATGACAGGTTGGTTCAGATAAGGGGGATGAAAGGTATTGGTAGTGAAGGCAACTTCTTGAGTAAAGACTATGCAACGACAAACAAGACAGTAGAGTTGGTTTGACCTCCAGGTCACACTTGACAGATGTTGAGTTGTGTTGGGGAAATAGATACTCAAGAATAAGCTTGGAAAGTGCAGGCGGACTAGAAAAATCCCAACCAGTAGGGGAATTCCCTACTAGATCACCAACTTTAAGACTTGATTCATCATCATCCCCCTGTGGTCCAAGAAGACTAGAACTAGATGCTGGGGGTGAGAAATAGTATATTTTTCACATCAGAGGTTGAATTAGTCCCCTGGAGGACAGGAACACCCTATCTTCTGACATAGAATGCTTTGCTTACCAGCATTCCCAGAAGAGACTCTGGACCTGTGTCCTGAGACCTTGAGCAATCACCCTGGGTAGTCTTGTGTGATGTTCAAACTCACTACAGATACCCACACATCAGAATCAACTGACCATGAACTAAGACTTCTGAATCTATGAGCCAGGATAATTCTTTTCTAGTTTAAGGGTACTTTGGGGGGCGGTGGTAAGAGAGGGTTGTTATAGAAACAGGAATGTTCAACACAAGCAGCTGTAAACAATAAGCTTTAGTTGTCTGATACAGTTGGCAAAGGAAGAAAATACTAGCCTAGGAAGGTCCTGCTTTGGTTTGATTCTTCCTAGGCTATTATTTTCTTTCTTCCTCTTTCTTTCTTCCACTTCCCCTTCATCTCTGAAAATATGGTTTCAGAGCAGCCACCATATTAAAGGACCAGCATATTAAAAAATTTTATAATGGCATAACTAGTATAGTATCATAGAAGAGACATAGTATAGAACTGTGGAACAGAGACACAGAAATAGTAGTGGTTGCTATAAATGTAGATTTGTAGATTCCCAGATAGGTTACTTGGTTTAAGTCACCCAGAGTTGGGACACTTGGGTCCCTATGCTGGTTGTAGTCCCAAGCTGAGGCAACTTTCCTCTCTGCCAATTGCATTTGGTGTCCAGCTCCCTCTGAGGGTGCCTCATATAGATTCCTTTTTCTCTTGTCTCTTCTCTGATACATACCATCCAGCCACGTTGACTGGCCTTTTGTATGCTCATTTTTCCAGCTGGGAGCACAAATGCACAGATTCACTCAGTGGCATAGCCTAAGCAGAACTGAGACCTTTGATATCCTCAACAGTGTTAGTCAGCTAGTGCGGCTATAACGAAAATTACACGCTGGAGGGCTTCAACAACAGAAATTCATCTTCTCACAGTTCTGGAAGCCAAAGGTCTGAAATCCAGATGTCCACAACACACTCTCTCTCTCTCTCTCTCTCTCTCTCTCTCTCTCTCTCTCTCTCTCTCTCTGTGTGTGTGTGTGTGTGTGTGTGTGTCTGTCTGTCTGTCTGTCTGTCTCCTTGTATAAGGATCTCATCACCCTTCTGATCTCATTTTAATTGTATCTTCTTTAAAGGTTTTACCTCCAAACACAGTTGCATTCCAAGTTGCTGGAAACTGAGCTTCTTGAAATCCATATTATGGGTGTGTATGAATTTTCAGGAACATAATATAGTCACTAACACCATTTACTCATCTCCTTTTTTGCCTGTAAAAGCTGAAGCCTGAGTATGGAAGAGTCTGTGTTAGAGCCTAGAGGAATCTAGGTCTTGGAGCCTGACTGTTCTCCCCATTCCATCCCATGGATGGATGCTTGCCAAAACCCATTAGTGTCCCTTGCCATTCACCAATCTCCTGTTCTGCTGTTCCCATGGCACTCTTCCTCATCTGAACCTGTAAGGCCTCAGGGAAATACCAGAGAGGCAGTTAGTCAGTGTGTGGTGTTGACTGTCCAAGGTAAAATGAGCTAGCTGTATGCAGTAGTTCTAGAACAATGAGATTGAAGCCAGAGAACATGATGCCCTGGTTTTTTGTAATTTAACTAGGACAGTGGATGCAGAATTATGTCTTGTTTTCTTCAGGCTGGAAAGCCTCTAACTTTGCTTTCCACAGAGCATAACCGTAACTGGAACAAATTTGGGGGAGACTGGAAAATCCCATAGGCAAAGGCAGCATCTGGAACCAGAGTCTCAGAGACCCCTTGGATAGCTGTGACACTGAGATATTGCTGTCTATCTTTATTCTACAAAAATAGGTCTGATGCTTTTGGACCCTGTGATGGCCTAAGGATATGAAGAGTTTAATTTAATAGGAGGGGCCAGAGAAGTGAGTCAGGGCTGAAGAGTACTGCTGTTCCTTTATATGATCTTGGTTTGGGTCCCAGTACTGACACGTGATTCACAACTGTCTGATCCCAGCTTTAGGGGATCAAGACCTCTCTTCTGACTTCCAAGACTGACAGGCACATATCCAGTACATTGACATATATACAGACCAAACACTCAGACAAACAAAAATTAAAATGAAACTGTAAAAGAAATTAATTTACTTTAGTGTGTAGGATATAGTAGGTGCTTAAAAAAGTGGTTGTTTAGTAAATGGATGACCTCACACTCCTGTACATATGGACAACTCTAATTGGACTCAGTGGGCTCTCTCTCTCTGTCTCTCTCTCTCTGTCTCTCTCTCTCTCTCTCTCTCTCTCTCTCTCTCTCTCTCTCTCTCTATCTGTCTGTCTGTTCCTTTTCTGCCTTCCTTTCTTCTTCCTCTCCCTTTCTGTCTGTATCTGTCTCTCTGTGTGTATGTCTATCTGTGTCTGTATCTAACTGTGTGTGTATCTGTTCTCTCTCTCTCTCTCTCTCTCTCTCTCTCTCTCTCTCTCTCTCTCTCTCTCTCTGTGTGTGTGTGTGTGTGTGTGTGTGTGTGTGTGTGTGTGTGTGTGTGTGTGTGAAATTATGGGATCATGGAACACCTAGAGGGAAAAATAGATGGATTAGCCATGCTCATGGGGAAATGTCAGACATCATGGAGGGTTTCTGGAATGGGGTTGATATGTGAACATGGTGTTGAAGGTATAGGTAGTATAATTGGGAAGGAGGGCCCTGAGATAGTTGAAGGAGATTATAGGATGGATATTATCAATGCAAAGTGTATACAATGTATGAAAGTTTCAATGAATACCATTTAAAGTTGCTTACTGTTGAACAATGATGCCCAATTCTCATATTAAATTATATTCACTCCTCTTTACTTAAATGGGGAAGTAAATTTTACCTCATGTCTTTCCATAGAGACCTGGTTCCAGGAGGTGAGGTACAGGTGAGAGAGAACACAGCTTACTCAGGCGACGGAGTGAGGACTTCAGATTGTCTGCACTCGTTTGTTTATTCACTTATCAAATATGGACATTCTCTGTTTAGACGTAATAAATAGAGCGGCTCCCATTCTCCAGAACTATATAGTTTTACTGAGAAGAGAGAACATAATGAAATGTATTAATACAAAAATCGAATCAAGGTCAATCTGGAGGAGGAAATGGGCGAATCTTCTATGCCCTAGAGGAAAGGCCAGACTTCCCTGAAGGTTTCCTGGAATTGAGATGATGTCTGAACTTGATGCTGGAAGGCATGGCAGACATTGCTGAAGGAAAGTGCATAACAGACTGAGGGAACAGCATGAAGAGCTGAGATGTAGAGTCAAGGACCAGAACAATGGTGTCAGAGAAACCAGAAAACACGTAGCTGCACAATAAACTGTAGCACAAAAGTGGCCTGGGAAAGGATGCTAGAATAATAGCCCCAGTTCAGACTGGAGCCTTCATCATCAAGGTCAAGAACATAAGCAGAGTGACAATACCAAGGAAGTTCTGTATGTGGAAAATACGTGGTCAAAGGTCCTGATTTTCTCCCCAAATTCCCTCTCAGATGAGGCTGAGCTGAGGGAGAAGAAGCAATGCTGTCTTTGCATTAGTGCCATTCCGCCTACGTGTGAGTCATGGTTTGACACATCAGTTGGGTCACTCACTCTTTGCCATTTAAATACAGGGAGAACCAGCCTACTTCTATTCTGCATATGCTGGGAAATTCACTGATCCATTTTTTTTTTTAATTCTCAGTAACTCCCCACCATTTACAGAATATGGGGAAAGGATAGAGTCAGGCAAATGTTTCTTGTGGACTTGGCTCTGAGTTTCGGCTCTGGTGAGCCCTATATCACCTGCTTCACCCATTTGCTCTCCTGCTCTGAGTTCTACTGAACCCTGGCTATGATTGCTCTGCCAGTCACTGTTTTGAAACCTGTAGTATCTACTTGTGGAGAGTGCAAGTCAATTGTGGTGAGAAAGTGTCTCGCAGAATAAGGAATGGGTGGGCACTTAGCTCATGGGCTCAAACATTTCCGTCATCACAGTGGGAAAAATAAAATGAAACAGAGGAGCTCACATGTTATGGTAGCTGAGGGAGATTGAAGAAGATGAAGAGATGGAGTAGAGGTAGATAGATAACAGATGATAGATAGATAAATAGATAGATAGATAGATAGATAGATAGATAGATAGATAGATAGATATGCCTGCTTTTTCTTATTATTTTTTGGTTGTGAGCCTAGCCTTTAATGGGTGAGCCATCTCTTCAGCCCTTTTCTTACTATTTTTAAACTTTGATTCCATCCAGGCCCCTAGCTTACGGGATGGCACTGCCCATATTAAGTGTGATTCTTCTCCCCTCAGTTAGTCTTCTGAGGAAATACCTTCCCAGAGGTGCGCTTCCCAGGCACTTCTTATCCAATCATGTTGATAATCAGGATGAACCATCACAGTGTGATGGATATTAGAAGACATAAGAAAAATTTCCATGAGTTGGACAAAAATCCACCAAACATGGAGATTACGTATCTCTTTTGTTTGATTAACACAACTCTATGAATGGCTCCAGAATCTTTGTGTGAGTTCTTCTTGCCAGTACCTATCCTATGCTTTTGACTAGTTCATCTTCTCATTACCCTATCTTACTCTTTTTCTTCTGAGCTACCACACTGTGCCCTCTGGCAATGTCCAAGTCATTGTCAAGAAAATAGGCAAGAAAACATAAACCTAGAAAATCAAATATAACTAAGGCCTCCTTGCTTCTGTTTTTTCATATGCAATACAGATGTTAGGACTGACCATATCCTTGGGGCCTGTGAATAGTAACACCAGGGGAATCCTTGATCAGGGCATGCTTCATAGATGTAGGCCAGCCTGGACAAGACTGTCTGCTCAGCCCACTCTCCATGATGCCAGGCCCTTTGTCTATATATTTGGGATGTATTTGGTATCAGGATGCAATGTTGAGGAGAATGTAGTTTTTATGGTAGGCCTAAGGATTCTGCAACATCTTAGTATTGTGCCAATTTTTAGCATAGTAAAATAGCATGCCAAAGCTAGGATTAAGCAGGGCCAACTAAAGAGGGTTAAGAAGGGTAATGTGATGGCAAGCCCTGAAAAAGGCCTGGAATCTGCATGTATTAGCCGCGATGAGTGCCTATGACTGACCAGCTCCTGGAATGAAGTCTTTTTGAAATGAGGTCATGGTGTATTTAACAACCAACTTTGCATTCTCAGTGACTCTTGACAGTTTTCCCACCTGAACTGTGGTTGTAGCATTTAAGTTATATTAGAATCTTCAAAAGGCCATGAATACGAGATCCCACACTGGACCATTAGACTCCGAAATCTCTGTAGATGTGTTTCATCATCTCTCTCTCTCTCTCTCTCTCTCTCTCTCTCTCTCTCTCTCTCTATCTATCTATCTCTCTTTCTCTCTGAAACAGGGTCTTCCACTTTTTTTTGCTTAGGGTGATTTTTAACTTACAAACTCATGCTGAATCTCTCCCCTCAAAGTGCTGGGATTACAAGCATGAGCCACCATCACCATATACAGCTCTGATGCTCAGTATGACTCCAGGCAGGTAGTGGTAAAGGCACTGCTGAAACCTGTAGGCAAGGAGGAGGGCCTCACTAGTGTGTGAACAGAGGGCACTCACACAAGTGAGGTTCTCAGGCTGTGAATATGTACAAGCTGCAGCAGGCACCAATAGTTTCCTCTTCTGTGGTAAATAACAGCAGCTCCTGATTCCTTATTGTGTCTTCTTTTTTTCTGTTTAGTGACTGTAACTCTAGAGTATCTGGATTTGAGCAAGGGGACTGTTAGCATGTATTGGGTAACATTTCAGAAGCTAAGCTCTCTTGCTTCCCAGGATTGTGTTAGGTATTTGCTCTTAGAAATAGGTGGAATAGAAAGATTGGCAGGATTTCCCTCATTTCAATTTGAGTGATTTTCAGAGTGACTTGGCCAGGGGGCCGCAGTGAGCTGGATTATTATCTAGACTTGGGTGACATTGTGACATCAGGCATTATCACCTCCCCTAAGTCCAGCTACCTCATCTGGATAGAGCAGCCAGTATACATATCTCCATGGGACAAGGCTGGTGTTGATATGGGAAGGAAATAATGGCTGGTCACCCATGTGGTCTTAACTACCCCTGTGTCTCTCATTTAACAAATGAGTAAACACGAGTTTGAAAGTGCAGTAACTTGTCTAAGGTCATGGGTTTTTGTTAGTGAGATCACATGGACCTAATGATATTGCTTGGAACCCAGAGCTCAGCCTTAACTACCAGGTAAAATACATAAGAAGGTTGCAAAAACTAAAATCTATGTAACTCCACGGATGCATGCATATGTATGCATTTGTATTTGTGTGCACATATACTTGTATACTATTGACTATACTTTTAGAATTAACAGCTTTATTTGAAATAAACTCCATGGGCTTATTAGAAACTACAGCTGTCATATATCCCCCCTTTTATTTCATGAACTCTAGTTTAAGAAAGCAGATTTGTTCAAGGCTACTCGCCATAGGTATTGTGGGGCCTGGGGAGCCATTCTCTGGGAACCTAGAAAGTAAAGCATAAATCAAGAAAAGTGGCCTAAGTAAACTATTCATTTTGCTAAAGGTCCTCTACCACAAAGCCCAGAGCAGTCTGCAGGCCCCCTGTGCCCGCACACACTGAGATAAATCCACCCTGACAGGCCAGACTATTAGAGCAATGGAAAGCCCATTACATCATGCTGTGTCAATGATCCAAGGATTATAGATGGGCATGAAAGGAAGCCAGAATCCAGGGGGACTTGTAGCTATCATCTGTCACCACTAGCAAAGCAGCTGCTTCCTAGTGGGAGTGCAGGACTTCGTTTTATTAGAGGCCATCAAACCAGGGTCAGACCACCCTCAGGGTCTGCAACATCCTGGGCAGCCTGTCTCAGATGGATGACAAATCAGACTTTGCTGTCTGGGATGATGCCAAGAGCTTTTAAGGTGCCCCCCCCCCCCCCGTATGTTGAATGATTTTTACCTGATTCACTAGGGAGTACTGAGTCTGTTAGGTGCTGGAAGCTAGGTGATTGGACTATATTCAGTGCCACCAGCAACCTACATAGGCTCAAAATGAAAGGTGCCACCTCCAAGCCTCTAGTGACTCCATGGTCAAAGCAAGACTGTCACCCCATTATACTGAGTTCTAGAGCAGCTGAAGCCTCCCCACTTAGGAAAGGCAAGGACTGTGATTTCATCACTTTCAGTTTCTGGGACTTGAGAAGCAAAAAGTCTGCAAAAGGCAGTGATTGGAAAAAAAATAAAATTTTTATCACATAAGATATGTGGATTGGCTTAGCAAGCATCCCAAACTGTGAACTTCAGTTTCTCCCAGCAACATATAATTGTGATTTGATGGGGAGACATTGGCATCTGTAATACTGCCTAAAACTGGACTAAGCAGAGGGATAGTAACAACACAATGTCCACCCTTCCCCAGATATGTTCTCCTCTTGACTTCTGGGTCTGGATTTCTTTAGTTGACTGCACTCTTTTACTTCTCCAGAGTCCTCATGTGGAGTCATGCTCTTCCTCTTTGTAATTTGGTCTCCAGTCCTTATTGTTCATCACCCTTTCCCTCCATTATGTTCTAACTTTCTGTTCCCAACAGGCATTTTTTCAATCTAAGGAACTTCTCCTGGGATACAAGTACTCCTAGATACTTATGTGGGTACTTAGATCCCAGGAGATCTGGATTCCTGGGTCCATAAATTAAGATGGGAGTATTAATGTTCTTGTGCCTAACACAGTGTTTTGCAAGGCTGACAGGTGGTATTCTTTTCCACTGACTAATGGTGTCTTCTTTCTCCATTATGGCATTGATCATGCAAATTTAGAGAAGGCAATGGTTTGCAGGACCCACAGCTGATCTGAAGCAGCTCATAATCCCAAACTATACAATACTATGACTCTTGAAGTCTTGTTCTGGGATGGATACTGTACCAGAACTTTCCCAGGATCCTTCAGAGAGTTTCACTGTGACCTATTATATCCAGGGAACTCTTGCTTATTTTACTTTGCAAGTGAAGAATAAGAACCTTGGGCACATCAGCAACTCATCCCAAATCATAGAGCCAGGCATGTGACAAAGTTGGGGTCCTAAGTTTGCCTGATGGCAAGGACCTTGATAGTTGATGGTAACTCTTTATTCTTCTCTCTCTCCTAATGAGCTCTCTGTGTGCTGAGAAAGGTTATGATCATCAGAGTCATCAGAAGCAAGGTGGTGACCACCCAAGGGAGACAGGCAAGATGAGCCTGTGAATACAATCTTATGCCAAACCATACCAGTGAAATGGTAGAGGTTGGATAGAGAGGACCTCTTTAATAATCATACCTCCTCTGGGGATGAATGGAGGTTTTTAAACTAAAACTATATTCACAGAAAGAAAACAAACAAAGAAACCAACAGCAGCCCACACATTAAAAAAAAAAAACTGAAGGAGCCTCCCTGTGCTGGGGTCATTGTTAGAAAAAAAATATTTCTGAAAAAGTTTGCCAAAATTATAGACTTTTCAAAAACATTCATTGAGCTACATTCAGTCTATTTTAAGACAGTTCTCCTACTTCCTCCAAAAGATTGAAAGGCAATCGGAAGCATGAATCATAGACCTCTGGCTTGTGATCCAGAGAGGAGCTACTGGTAGCTTGTAATTTAATTTCAGCCTGAAATGAAGCTTAATAATACATGGAGCAGCCTCGTTTTCCTCTTATTAAAATGAAAGATATGACTTCAGGGAGAAATTAGCTAATTGAATAGGAATATTTCAGATATAGGAAAAATAAAAACGTGGATTGTCCTTGGAGGGAGGAAAAAGGAACTGAGTCCTCATGGGCAGTAAGTTATTATTTTCTGACTTAAAGAAGCATAGGAAGACCTGAAGAAACTACGTATGCTATGTACCCCCTATTACAACTTAAAAAAGAAGTGAGCTGTGGAATACTCAGCTTTTCTGTGGGCGTTGGACAGATCAAACCCAGGTTTGGAGTGGGGAAGATTTCCCATGTCACATGGTTTAAAGAGCTGAGAAGTGACTCCAGGCAGCTGAGAGTCCCTAGGTTTGGCCTATGGAATGTCACCAGGAATCTCAGTCTCCATCAGGGGCCTTGCTTCCTTGCCACCAGAAGCCAAGACCTTTTCTCTCCTGTCTTCTCACAACTTTCTCATACTCTGCCTTCTGATGCATGCCCTACCATCCAGGCGGCCATTTTTCTAATCCACCTCTCCCTTAGGATGCTCTCAGGTCTGCCCTGTTCCCCTGTCCTCTTGGGATCTGAGAATTCAGCCTGCCGTGCTCTGATTCTTCTGGTCATTACAGCCCATTTCCCATTTTCCAGTAGCTTCAAAATGCACAGCTGATCCCTACATCTTAACCTGTCCCTGTCATTGCCTGCTGGGAATCATTCTGCAACTAACCAGCTGCAGAATGTCCATCACATGTGACATGAAGTCCAACTTCTACCCCTATGATCGTCTTATCATCTCCCACTCCTAATATCCAACCAATTTCTTACAAATACCTCAGGATGTTTATTTATCTTCTCTCCTGGTTATGACTATTGTCTTACTTATGCATCTAATAAAATCCTGTTCATATTTAGAACTTATCCAAAGCATCACAAAACTGGTGTTAGAACCCCCCAAATTACCTTGGTGCTCTTGTGACATAAGTGATCGACCATGCCCTCTGCCCTTTTAATATTAATGCTACTGAATGTCATTTTCTTTTACAACAAAGTCCCTCTTGCTACTCCATTTTTCTAAACTTTCTGGTATTTTTCTCACAGATTTAATTTAGATTCAATCATCTCTCCACTAATATGTCCATATTTTGGGTGGAAATTATATTAAACATAAAATTAATGGGGAATGATCAAAATCTTTAGTCAGTTCTCCAGGATGGTGTTTTCCCCTGGCCTGTCTTTCTGACAGAGATGAACTCGATGTCATCATTTTCTTTGCCTCATCATGTGGAAGCATAGTGGGCGTGGTCTTATTTATTTAAATGGAGTTATTACCTTTTAATTTAGTCTTATAAGGGAAGTCTCACAACTGGGAGTGTTTGTTTAAATTTGAAAATAGCCACTTGATGACCTGTGTTTACTGGTTGTGATGCTGAGGTTCAGTCTGTTTGCTGTTAGTTGGTTCTCTTTTGACGTGGTCTAGCTGGCTGGTTGTGAGATGAGGTTCAGAAGTCAGCATTTGCACAGGTACCTTACTTCCTCCCCTGGAATCCTGGGCAGCCTTTGGTTCCCTTCTCTGCTTGTTGACTGTATCATCAGACACTCCCCTCATTATGTTACTGTGAAGAATCAGCTAGGAACGCAGGGAAAGATGAAAACTGATGTCTTGGGCTCTTATGTATTCAGTAAGTGTTGCCTCTGCTGTTGGAGACAGGTCACTGGACCCAATGGCACATTTATGTCCATTTGTAAAAGCTGAACTCCTATGTCTGGTTCTAATTCTACTGACTATAGCTTTTAAAAGGACAATATTAAGTTACTGTGATGATAATGTGGGTGTCTGTGCTCTTGAAGAACATTAATTGGATCCTGTCTCATAGCTCACAAGACATTCTCTAATATCAACAAAATAACCTAGCTTCAGATTACTGAGGTTTTTTTTTTTTCTCCCAAGAGTAGAAAATGACTATGATCAAATGTTTTATTGATGAAAACAATTAATTGCCTTGATGATTTCAGACCCTTGTGGCTCTGAGAACATTGCTTAATTCATGGTGAGTTTATCTTTCAAAGTACTCCTCATAGGACATTCTGGTGAGATAGAAATAGTCAACATTTTTGTGGATGGTTGTTATACAATTCTAGATGCTATTGTGTCAACATGTTCCCTTCAATCCTTGCTTTGGAAACATAACTTGTCAGGCTATGATCTCTCTGAAATCAGGTGTGTGTGTGTGTGTGTGTGTGTGTGTGTGTGTGTGTGTGTGTGTGTGTGTGTGTGTGTTGGGAGGGAGTTGCTTCCTGATGGAAACCTTCAGGGCTCCCTGGCCCTGCCCATTCTTCATGTGGACTTTCTCAGTGTGTCATCTCTTAAGGACACGGTGCTTGATTGGATGACCATTCCCCTCTAACACAACCCCTCAGTTAATTGAGTGTGTTAGGATGTGGAGCCTCTTGAGAAGTGTTTAGGCTGCTCTCTCATGAACACAGGGATGCTGAGATCACTGGACTTGTACAATAGACACGATCTTACTTGCTTCAATGTTTTCTGCCCTACCATGATGCAGCAAGAAAGCCTTTACCAGATTCCTTTACCTGAACTGGGAACTTTACAGCTTCCAGAACTGAAAGAAATTATCCCATCAAATAGACTGACAGTAGGAATCCATAATTTATATATATATACACACGCATACTATATATATCTACATATATATATATATATATTACTGAATTGTGTGTCTGTGAACCTTTTCTTTTTCCATATGTAAAACTTATCTAGATTGTGAAGAAAATTTATCCCTCATACTTCTCATCAGGTTCTTAGTGATGTGTCTTTGTATCCATCTTCCCAGTTACAGTTTTGCCTTCTCCCCTGTCTGGCTTCTTCATGAGTTATCTTTTTGTGGCTCTATTTCTGGTGCAGAGCAACTAGGTTCTCTTCTGTTTAGTTCTTCAGTCTTTTCTGCCTTCCAAACTACCCTTAAGTCTCTGTTTTCTGAAGTAACTTCCTTGAGACTTCAGGACACTGTTCCCTCTATTTAGCATTTTCTATTCCCAGGATCTAGTCACTTTTTGCTCCTCATAATTTATCTAAGAAAAAGAAGTATTTTTCTTGGTCAGCACTAGCCAACCAACAAAGTTATGTGGGTTCCCCTTGGCTCTACCTACTACCAGCTCCTTTCAAATGGGCAGTTGGAACATGAGTGTACAAAGTACGCAATCCAGGTTCCATAGTCTCATGGGCTTTGCTCCCTGTAGTGATCTTAATGAACTATGAGGTAAGCTACTGTCTCTGCACAGTCTTGAAGCAATCATTTTGCAGTGGAGGAACAGATAAATTAGCCCAAAACATGAAGATAGAACCCTAAGCTTTTTGTGTTTTCTCCCCTAATGGAATGTTCATCTGTGATTAATATGTCTTTATGGATGCACCCTGATTTTACTCCATGGCTGGACTCTTCTTTATTCTTTTTTGGGGGGGTCATGTGCTAACATTAGAAGTAACTAAAAATGGTATCTGATGATTCATACCATAAAACTCAGTTATTTTCCTGGGTGCCTCTCATTTAACTTTCAGCAAATAATAATTCACAATTACTCAATGTTTCCATGTGCCAGACATTGCCCTAAGCACATCACATGTGTGAATTTACCAACAGGGTTAACAAGATTTCTTTTCTAATTCAGGCTCTAATTGGCTTATCACTTCTGATTTTCAGTGCAGTTATGAATTTGAATATTTTGACTTTTTCTTTTAACCTCACTGGTATTTTAATGAAACATAAAGGAAGTCCAGACAGGGTCTGCTAGCTAGACATCATTTTTAATTCTTTAGGTTTCTTAAAGGAAATGCATATATGTGTGTGTATGTATGTATGTATGTACATGTGTGTCTATGTGCATGTATATATATGTGGACATATGTGTGTATGTTTATGTGTATGTTTTTAATATATATGTATGTATGTATGTATCTTTCATGGTTTTTTCTTAATTTTATAATAAATTCATAGTCAGAGGACAGACTTATTTCTCAGTTTTCATATTATTTATTTGCACTTGCTTCCTAGAATGTCACATCTATGCAATAGAAGTCAGTGGTATGTATAACACACTGAAAAAACTCTCTGGCACACCATAGACCTCCAAGAAAGGCTTGCTGAATCAATGGATGACTTTAACCTACCAGGCTAGTTTTTTTTTATTAAAGACAGGTATCTGGGATTCTCATACAGTTGGTTTCTAGTGAACCTTATTTCCAATGATATCTTTTTTTTCCTGTCTAAAACATTAGTAAACCACGTACACTTTCCCCTAATAAGTTGATATCAATATTTATCCACAGGTAGTTTTACTCTGAACACTTTTGATTGAGTCCACTCAGCTTATATATTTCTGACATCACTGGCTCCAGAAGCAGATGCCTACCCAGGCAGTAGGGCTTGACTTGCTCTTTCTGGAGGTTTCTCTTATGTGGCCCCAGTGAAGAGCCCCATTCCCATCAGTGTACCTGCCATGGGCAGAAGTGAGTGGTCACCCTATGGTGATGAGCATTAGACTCATGCTCAGAGGAAAATTGGAGTGGGCTATTTTTATGCAAAATGGAGACAAGCCTGAGGCCCCACAATTAATCAGACAGACATCCAGCCAGAATTACAATGAGCAGCCACCATTCAATGATCCTGAAGTAGAAAGAGAGAAGCCTGGGTAAGGACAAAATGTTATCTTGGTGAGGCCATAGCTTTGAGCAGGGCCCATCCTTATGTGTTGGTTCATGACTTCCAGCCAATGTCAAAAAAAAAAAAAAAAAAAAAAAAAAAGAAGAAAGGAAAAAAATTGTTAACTTCACTTTTAAAATGTTTTAACTTCATAGCACAATGAGTCTAGCACATTTATCCTTGAGATCATTCCTTTATAACAGGAAAGGGTCTGGCTTTCCTATTAAATGTCATGATATAAATTTCCCTTTGCTGATGCTATAATTGGATTTATGTGGAAGGAAGATTCATTTGAGATATATTTATAATCCAATTGATAACAGAGGTGCTTTCTAGGAAAAGCTCAAGTGATGGCAGGAGAGTCTGTCCATCTGCTCTTGGGAACTGCCTCCAAGGGTTCAGGGCCCTTTTGGTGATTAACATTTTACCTTCTTTCTCTGTGAGACAACTGTGATTCACCTCCCCAGAGTGCAGACATGTTTTGGTAAGATGTATACTTGTGCTGCACCCTTTTGCTTTTTCAGCACAATTTGTGTTTGCAAAACCAGTTCCTTCCTTTGGCTGCATGCTGATGTTGGTGAGAGTTCTTATATGCAGATCTTGCTATTTGGGACTGCTGCTCCCTGTTAAAGAACATTGGTTTGCTTTTTGAAGTATACTTGTTAACCAGGCCCCTGTTTTGGAGGTGCCAGGTCTCAGGAGAGCTGGCATATTCCTTAGCTCACTCTCCTTTTCCAGTGTGCAGATTGTTCCATGTAGTAGCTGGGGTCATGGAAATTTGTCTCTTAATCATCTAGCAAGAGATGCTAGAAATATTAAACAGTAGCCAGCAAATGGGAGGTGCTTAATAAATATTTCTGGAATGAGTGGATGAATAGGCTATGGCAATAATTAGCAACCCAGACTTTGTATATAGGTAGATCTAATCTAAGGTCCCAGTCCTACTGCTTGGCAACTGTGAGATCTTGGGTGATTTACAGCCTCATGTAAATTCACTGAGCCTTGATGTGTGTGTAATATGGAGATAACATCTTCAAGTCATCAGGTTATTGTAAGAATAGTATTAGTGAGTAAACCATGTCAATCACAGGATGTCCCTGATTAGAATCCCTGAAGTAACCATACCTCTCATGGGTATCTGTCCTCTCACTGATTATAATAACAACAAAACAACTGATGTACACACTTCTTAATGTTAAGGAGATGAAGAGCTGCAGTTTTAAGAGCGAAGTTGATGCTGTTACCAGGGAAACTGAAGTTCTCTTCAGAGCTTCTAAGTCTCATTAATAAAATAATTTAAAAATCCACTCAAGGGAAGCTCAAGGATAATTTCATTAGGGTAAGGGGAAGATGGTATAGGTTAGGAAAAAAAAATCCAGGCAGCCACCAGGAGAAGGGATGGAAAAACCATTCAGTTAGGCATGGAAGAAACATAGGGATGGCTTATTTAAAAATAATGAGAAAAGCACTTCCAAGAATGACAGTGAGCTAGTGAGCGGAGGGAAGAGCCTCAGAAACATCTATCCACATAGGACATGGTTTTTTGTAGTTACCTAGAAGCCCCATTTGTATTAGTGGCCTTTTTCACCTGTATTCTATCAGTAGGTGATACTGGGGTAAGGAAGGCCTTTCTCTACACACTGTTTTCTTTCGTATTAATATTGGCATGGCTTTGCAATCTGCTATCATAATATAAAACTACCTTCCAGGATGAGCTTTGTTAGAAAATACCATGGAAATCATGATGAACCTTGAGGTCTAAGAGCAGTTAGGAAATCTAGGGTATCAAATTAGAGATGGTATTACTGAGCCTTAGAGGTAAAGAGGGCATTTGACATAAGAAACCCAACTCGAAATGGGTAAGAGATAGGTTATTCTGGAGCTAAATGTGAATTACTATGGCCTAGAAACACAGATTGAAGTTGTCCTAAATTTCACGTTCTGACATAGTAGCAGTTTGATGTTTTTTAATAGTAGCTGAGTGAAGAAAGTCATAAACCATGGCACTTTTCAAATCTATCGGTGGTTCTATCAGGTAGGCGGGTTACTGTAGAGCAGGAAACTCTGCTGTAGGCCTCAGATGCTATTCTTAGCCCTTTGGTTATTGGAAACTAGAAGTCAGCTTCTACAGTCCAAAGGATGTACCCTAAGGCCACAATATTCTTAGAATATTTGCAGATAGGAACAGTAAATGGCTATTAAGGGAGTTAAAGATGCCCCAAGATAATTTGGCTATAGACTTGCAGCATCTCAGCATCTCTACACCATTGGTGTTCTAATCAGTTCACCAGCCTTAGCGGGCACAGCTTCTTTGCAGGAATTCTCATTTTTGGAGGCTGCCCATTAATCCTCAGAGAAGAATTTTGTTAAGAGAGGTGTTTCAAATAAAAGAAGGAAGGGAGGAAGAAAGAAAAAAAAGAAAGATAGCCACCATGGACAGAAGAGAAAGAAGAGAGAAGAGACAGCGATCCTTTATTAGTATAACTGTTCCCCAGGGGTTGGAGACTTCTACCATAACTCCAAGGCTGATCATCTGTTTGCTCTAAGGAAACACATTTGTCTATAAAACCCTGCCATATTGGCAGGAGTTTGGAATAAGAGCCACAGAGGAAGTGTGCCCTCATTTCTCCAGATTGTGAATAGAAATTTCCAGAAAGATGCAACATCATCAAATTGAAATCTTCTGCAAGGATGATGGACTGATAAGAACTACATGATGTAGGGAAACTGGACTGTCACAGGCTGAGATCCAAGCTACAATGTATCTCCGGCCATCTTTAGCCCTCTAAAGGGCTGGTCCTTGCCCAAGTCTGTGTCTAATCTAACATCTTGTGACTGACAGGTAATACCTATAGGAATGTAGTAGCTTCAGGGGCCCTACTTTCCATGGTCACAGACCTAAGAATATTATCAGACAGCACCGAGGCCTATAGCAGAGCCTCCCCCTTGCCCCCAGCTTCGCTTTAATCCTCCTATGCAGTGGACCCACCAGAGTATTGATGAGCATCTTGACTTATCTTTGTTCTGTTACTATATAAAAGAAATCTTCTTAATACTGTTTCCGTGTTGAAATATGGAACTTGTGGTAGGTAACCTGTATTCCAGGGCCATGATCACTCATTTTGCTCTAGAATAAACCTAGCTCTTACCCGTTTTGTGCTGACAATTGTGTTTTTGCATTGACAGGTGTTTGGATCTGTTCTCTTAGAGTGACCATTGCCTTAAACGTGGGAGACCTATGGTCCACAGTGACGGCTCCGTCTCACGTGTACCCTCACAAGGATCTTCAGCAAGGACCTGGAGACCTAGTCACCTCTGTCTAGTAGTATTTACTTGTAAGACACCTCACTAGGTCCAGGTTGAGCCTGAAATGTGTGGCCTCCTTTCCTCACACCCCTGTCTTCAATCCATCTTTCTCCAGTGGTGCTTGTGGAAGCTGTACCTGTCTTTACTTAAATGCTGCCCCATGGGATGTGAAATTGTAGCTGAAGTTCTCAACAGAGATGAAGCCCGGGCTCAGGAGACTAGGCAGGAAGAGGAAATTTAAGAGAGTTTTTAGAGCCTGGTGAAAACTCAGCTTTCAGCTTGGTTTTTAATCCTGCATCTACTGCTCCCGTGAGCCCTTGGAGATGTCCCTGGGAGCCCCTGGAGTTGTCCCTGGGAGCCCCTGGAGATGTCCTATGTGGCTCTTTGTTTTTTTCTCCTTTCTAACTTGACTTCGTGCAGGGCCTGACACTCAAAACACATAGGAAGCTACAGGAAGCTTTAGAGCTCTATCCTGGGACTAGAAACAAGTGCCGCTAGCCCCAGGGGTTCCCAAGGAGGAGAAGGCTGCCTCTCCTAGAGGAGCCATCTGGCCCAGGGAAAAGGGAAGCTAGAAAACTAGTTTCTGTCACCAGGGAAGCCTGATGGCTGTGAGACTCCCTGAGTTGCCTACCATGTCTGATCTCTGTTATGAAAGGATGTTTGCTGCTGTCTCTCTCGTGCATTCTCTTTCATATAGGGAGCATTTTCCTGTAGGGAGCATTCTCATGTACGGAGCACTACTGTGACGCCTTTAGTGAGCAATACCCCTCCCCCAAAGATGATTATTCTTTCTTTCACATTTGCCTCCAGGCTCAATTTGTGAAGTAGCTCATACTTGGACTCATTAATTAAGTTCAATTAAATGAGCAGTTATGAGGGAATACTTTATGCCATTCACTGGGCTCTGGGGACTCTGCAGTGCAAAACCATTGGCCCTATTGTATTCAGTCCTGAGAGAGTCTTGGATATCAAAAGGATGCTCCAAAATAAAATGATTAAGATCAGAAATATGGCATGATAGTCACATCCAGCAAGTGAAAACTCTAGAATTAACCCCCCCTTTCTCCCCAGTGCCATTTCTCTAAACTACCTTCTGCCAACCTCTCTAGTCATTTACCATCAGGAAGATCATGGGCATCTCACTGAATCGGCTACAGTATCTGGGGCTTGTGTCATTCATAAGGGAGACCATTTTTACTCAAGGCTTCTCTGAAAACTGGACCATTTTCCTCCACCTTTGTGCTCTTGCGGTAATAGCTCACTGACACATGGAGGCAGTGTTGAACACAGGTCTCATGCTGCCCAGCAGCTGTTTGATTAGCATAGTGAAGCAGCTGACCAGATCCAGTGTGTTTTCAGCTCATTGATTCTAGTCTGATAGATGCTCATAAGGGATAAAGAAAAATTCCACCTTATGTGACTAACTCATCCTTAGCCACATCCAGTGCTAACAAAATCAGTGATACTAACCAGGCCTCTCCCAACTTCAAAATCCCTTTATTTCTGTGTTGGATTGACTGATCTATGATTCCCATAAACTCCTTAAGTTTGTCCATCACTGAGCAGCTTAGGATATACAAAGATGCAGTCAAGATCTGCCTCTGTGAAGTCAGGGGATGCTCTACTTTTCCTCCAGGAGTGGAGTGTGTGTGTCCGAATGTGAGTTCATAATTAACAACAATCACTTGTGAAATTTCCCTATAAGCATCCTTTACACTCACTTCCATTTATACCACTTCCCAATAGCTTGCCTATTTCTTACATTATTTATGGAAAAAATAATGGTTTATGTGCACATGTGTTGGCCTAGATTTGGCTGCATTTATACCCAGGCCATCTCAGATGGGAAACATATACACAAATGTGAGAGAGGCTCCCCATGTGTACTGCCCTCCTAAAATGTCATCCCTGGTATCTGTAGGGTTGGGTATCAAGACACTGGTGTTCAAATCTGAAGTGGAAATGGCTGGTCAGAGACCTGCAAGCAAAGAAATGACTTCTTTGGAGGAGTGTTCCTTAGAAGTAAGAAAATATATCTGTTCTTGAGCAAAAACTATGAAAGCTTAATAGAAAATTAGTATTGAGATGGGGAAAGAAAAAGAAAGCAAAAACATAAACATTGGGGACAACCTCCAAGAACCAAAGAGAAGAGAGACATATTGAATGCCCACAAGTGGTCCAGTTCAGATCTGAAGAAATCAGAGTGAAATGTGGGAGGCCTGTGTTCCTTCCTTGCACACCTTTGGGACACCTGACCCCCATGAATCAGCTTCCTCATGTATGAGATGCAGCTGATTGTCTTGTTCAATTGCTTATGAGTACAACCTAGAAAGCAGGATTAGTGTATTGCTTGGCCAGAATTAATAAACTGTGCTATGAATCAAGACCCTCAGCCTGCGGACTGGGGGGTGTGCGTGGCTCAGTGGGTAAGGCTGCTTGTCGTACATATGAGAGGACCTCAGTTCAAGTCCTCAGCACCCATATTACTAAGGTAAGCAGAACTGACCATATTGGTAACCCTGGCCTTCAGAAGGAGACAGACAGACCTCAGCAGTTCACTGGCCAGCCCACCTTGCCTAAATGCCAGATTCAGTTTTAGTGAAAGACCTGTTTCAGGATGAAGAGAGATGAAAGATGACATCAGACACCTTCCTCTGGCCTTCGTGTGTGTGTGTGTGTGTGTGTGTGTGTGTGTGTGTGTGTGTGTGTACAAGTGCATGTACCTGCACACTCATGTGCTGGATCACACACACACACACACACACACACACTTCACTCTGACATCAATTACAGCTTATTAATAAAGGAGTTGGATTAGACAGGCATCAGAATTAAGGGAATAAATGAGGGTTTCTGAAGCACAGAAGATGAGCACCCATAGAAGCCATTGTTACCACTTTCTAAATGGAGGAAATAAGACCAGAACTGTGTGTAAACAGGGGTCACCAAACAGAACAGGGATGGGAATTTAATTGTCTGAACCAGAGCTAAGAGGCCAGCAGGAAGCCTGCTGTGGCTTCCTTCTTTCTACAGCCTGCCTCTGCCTCTGCATCTCCCATACTGTGGAAAGCTGATGTCTCAACAGGCTGAGCTCATTAAACACTAAGGATAAGAGAAACTTTGAAGCACAATCTCAACAATGTATCTTAACAGGGGATTTAGGGACTGTAATTACAGGGTGGTTGGGCTGGGGTTAGTAAAGATGGCTTTAGGGCAAATGTGAGCAAGAGTAATCTGGACAAAGATTGGTCAAGACTTAGGAACTAGATGATTTGCTACAGCAGCCAGTGATCTTATCTGTGGAGCCTATGAGTTCAGCAGGAGACATTGTTATAATTTGTGGTCTTATCAGGGACTGCACAGGACCAAATGAGCTGATGCTCCAAATTCCTGGAGCTTAATTTGTGTCGCATATCAGTGGTGGTTCAGCTTATCCTTTCGCTGGTCATAGTTCATCCTACAAATTGGATTCTGTTTTATTTCTTTCTTCCATTAGCCAAACCCTATCAGAAGCCAGTCAGCAAGGCATCTCTGGGAGGGAATCTGCAGAGATCAGAGCGGGCACGAGGCAGAAAGAGGCAGACATGGCACTGTAGCATCCCTGCAGGAGAGCCCACCAGCTTGCTGGTACCACCTGCTGCCTGCCTCCTTCCCCAGTCTCTCTCTTCCCTTCTTCCCTCATGTCCTCGTTTGCAAATAGATGTTCATTCTTTCTAACCAGAAGAGTATCTTTCCTCCATTCATTCCACACTTAGCACCCCAGACCTTTGCATACAATAGTTATTCCACAAATGGCATTATATTTTCTTATCAAACACTTTGCATGTCTTTGGTACATGTGTGATTATTGAAAAGTTGTCTTTTGCATAAAATACACAGTCCAACTGAGCTTTTTGATGTAACTGGATGCGTGTCTCAGGTGGTAGAGTGCACAAAGCCCTGTCTTCTGTCCCCAGCCCCACTTAAACCATCAGGTATATCCAGCATCCAGCCTCATATAAACCAGACCTGTAATACTACCACTCAAGAGACAAGAGGAGGGTCAGAAATCCAAAACCCTCTTTAGCTACATAGTCTGAGACTAGCCTAGGCAATATGAGACCGCGTCTCTAAACAACAAACAAAATCACCAATGATGGAAACACTTTCTGTCTGTTCTGTCTAGTCTTCTGCTGAGTGTCACACATGTCATCTGTATTGTCACTGTTATGTATAAGAAACTAGAGTTTTAAGTTTTATGGAATTTTGATTAACACATGCGTGTACATGGTCACGGGTTCCAGCAACCGTATTGGATAGTGCCCTAAATAATCCATATTTCAGACATGAAGAACCTGAGTCCTGAAAAGGTGAAGATCATCATGGTTTCTTGGATGATAAATGATGATCTGGACAAAAATTGTGTCCTCACTGGTCCCAGAGACTCTGCATCCTACATTTGACAGTTCCATCTGCCTGGATGCGCTATTTTTGAAACCTAGTTAGCTCTTACTCATCCTATGTACATTAGCTTTGTTTACTGTTGCTATGAAGAAAGGAAGAGAGGAGGAAGAAGGAGGGAGGGGTCGGTAGAGGGAGGGAGGGAGGGGGGAGGAAGGGAGGGAAGGAAGGAAGGAGGAAGGCTTTTTGGTGCTCACAGTTTGTGGTTTCCATCATGGCTGGTGAGGCTTGCTGGTGGAAACATGAAGCAGCTGTGACTCTGAATCAGAAATCATGAAGCAGAGAGAAATAAATTGTTGTACTCAGATTGCTTTCTACTTTTTATTCAGGCCAGGACCTGAGCCCATGGGATGGTGTCTGCCTCCTTTAGGATAAGTGTTTCCAACCCCAATTAACCCAATTAGACATTTTATTACAGATACTCCCACAAGTTTTTCCCCATGGTGATTCTAAATCCTATAAGCTATCAATCAAGACTAAAACACCACATCAGGGAAGCCTAAACCATCTTTTCTAGGGCCAGGACAGGGTCACTGTCTTGAAAACCCCCCATCTTCTCCATGTCCTCTTTTTCTTCTTGGTTTCTTTGGTTCTTTTCTTGGCCCATAGCACCTACAGATTTATAATTTATGGGTTTGTTTGTGTATTTCTCCATCAGGGAAAGAGCTCTTGAACCCCAAGACTGTACAATTCCCATGTAATTTTTGGCATCAACTACTCGATGTTCTTTAGAGCAGCCTCATGCTGAACCTCCTTGAAATTCTCATCTCTTAGCCATGAGGGGTTCCTCTGATGTCATTCCTACTTCATATCACTGAGTGACAGCACCTTCAATCAGGTATCAAGCTAGAGAGGAGATTCCCCCCTTTCTTAATACCATTAACCATCAAGGAAGACATCATTTCCGCCTTCTCATTCCTTCTCACTTGGCCCCTTTGTCAAGAGTAGGTAATTCCAAACGCTTTTTAAATTCTCCAATTGTGGGCCTATTATCATTTAAGATTTCCCAATAGATAAAGTCGGGACTGTGGCAATCAGGGAAGGCTTGCTAAGGAAAATGGGATTGTGTAGAACATGGCAGTTTGAGCGGGCTAAGGACCTTGTAAAAATCAGAGTACAGATGAGTTTGGTAGTTCTAGTGGGAAGGATTCACTTCATAGTAGAGAGCAGGGCAGAAGCTGAAAACAAGGAGCAGAGCATAGAGGAGGGTAATGGATGGGGTAGATAAACCAGAATCTCATATAAAGGGTCTAGAAGCCTGAACGGGGTACTTGGGGGATATACATCAGAAGACATGAAGGTTTTGCTATTCCTTGAACAGAGAATCTGTGTAAGGGAGAAAGGTACCTTGTATAAGGTAAGGCTTTGGAAATGATGATGACTCAGAGCATGGCTGAAGGTCCCTGAAAACTGGGTCAGCCAGAAGCTACCTAGAAACCAGAGTGCTAGGGTAGCATCGTTACAGAAACTCTGGGTGTTAGAGAGGCATGACAGTGGGAGAAGAGTTATTATTTTCTGTCTCGCCTTATCCTCTGTTGACATCTCTAGCAAACTGTCTTCATGGTCCTGATGTTGGTGAGCCCTGATTCTTGTGTGTTTATTTTACAGATGACAAATTGTTTGGTCTATAGCTCCGGTTCTCATACCAAGCCCAGGAGGGGCTTATAGGCAGGCCAGAGGGTCCCAGGCTGGAATTATCATCCCAAATGATTATGGGTGAGGAGCCCTTTACATGGCCATCAATACAGTTTAAGATATAATATCCTAAGGAGGGCTCCCAGTGGTTGTGCTTAAATGCATGTTGCGGGAATTAGCTCTCAAGATAGTTTTAGAAACTACAGGTGTTTTTACCTTGCCTGTGAACAGTGCAGCAGTTATGGGATCACAGCATCCAGTTGTGATGTTTCCTGAGTTTTGGATATCGCACTACCATTCCAGACCCCTGAGAATCTTTTCAAGGCATTTCTCAAGTGAGTACTTGCATTTCAAATGCGCTGCTTTCTAACAGCCAGTGAGAGCCACACTGAGTCTGCCTTCAGCAGCCCCTCAAAGCTGAGATGGAAATAGCCCTTCCTACTGGGAGCAAAAAATAGAAATTGTGAAACCAATCTGGGTATTCTTAGCTCTGTGCAGGGCATTCCTGTCGTCTGGCCAGCCAAGCTTCCAACATTCTGTCACAGAAAACTGTAACCAAGGGTTTTCCCTGGCGGGGGCATGAAACAAACTGTGAATGATCTATGCTCCGTAATGCTTTTCCTTTTCTCTTTCTTGTTCCTCCCTGCCCTCCCATGACCAGATATCTTGTTCAGTTTATCTGTGATTGCAGAAGCACTTGAGTTTCAGGATGCTAGCTCTGCTGTCGGTGTGCTACCGGAGAAAGCAATTGAGACATGGTCCTTGTCTTCAGAGGGCTTTTTCCGGGGGAAACACACACACACACATACTGACAATCCAGAGCATTCTACAAGAGCAGAGAAGGGCACTGGCCTCTTCACAAGCCAGAATCCCCTCTGCCAGCAGTGAAGTCTTTGTATTACCGTCTGGCCTTGAACACATTCCTATGACCTTATAAACAGAATTTAAATTGCTTCATTTGTCAGAGCGACAGGAAAGTGTGGCTTGGTAGAGGCTTTGGGAAAGTTGTGTGCCTGATTGCAGAGAAGGCAAAAGGACTCTCGGACTGAAGCAGGCAGCCACCTCTCCAACTGTATTCTGTCTCCCAAGATGGGGATATGCATTTCTCAGATCTTGGAGCAAGAAACCTCCTTCCAAGAAATTAAATATTGATCAGGCCCCTTCATCCCTTTTCAATTTTTAGCACCTATAAAGGTGCATTTCCTCTCCACCTTTATTCATTTTCATTCATTCTTTGGATCCAATCCAATTAGAATTTTGTATGATACCTCTAGGTACTGAGTGTGCATGGATCAAACAAAAAACTTGCCCCATGGGTCTTAACACCGAAGGCCACCAGACTCTTGGGAAACTAGCTTCTGGGTGATCACCAAGGCTCTGAAATTACTTTTAGGTTAAAAACAAAACCAAACAAAAACTCTAAGAGATGAAAGCAAAATGTAAAAAAGAAAAAAAAAAAAAACAACTTTAGTCTGGTAACATTCATCTAAGAGACTTTGAGGGAAAATATACATGGCTTTTAAAAAAATCTACACTGGATAACTAGAAGAGTATGGAAGGTACTAGAAGCGCTGGCTGCCTGTGGGAACAGGACAAGTTCTCCAGACAACAGAGCAGGGTTAGGAGGTGGGAGTTGAATACTTTACTGAACTCAATCATACAGTCCTATTTCAACTTATCGAGTTAAAGGTCCATAAATTCAAGAAAATTATAAATTCCCTTTCTGGTCTATTTTCATGATGTTGTTATGACAGATATCATGACCAAAAAGAATGTAGAGAAAGAGTTTGTTTCTGCTTATTGGTTATAATCTGTCCCCGAGGAAAGTCAGGGTAAGAACTTCCAGCAGGAAATTAAGCTCACTCACTACCTCATGCTTACTAGCTCACTATGTCCTACAACCCAGGCCCACCTGCCTTCAGAATGACAGCACCCACAGTGGGCTGTTCCCTCCTGCCTAATTAACAAAGAAGAGAATTCCCTCAGGTCCGTCTGATCTAGGCAGTTCCTCAGTTGAGGCCTCTCTTCTCAGACGACTCTAGGCTATGTCATGTTGACAGTTAAAGCTAAGTAGGACACCTTTTAGTCATTCTGAATCACCAAGAAATAGCATCTTCAACTCTAATTATAGACACAGGCCTTGATTTGTAAACATGTACACTTCTTGGTATGAGCCATGATCTCTCTGGCCCCAGCAGTTGGGTGTGCAGCGCCTTCTGTCTGGTCCCATCTCCAGTACTTGCTTGATACCTGCCCCCAACACTACTTTCTATTGTTAAATGACCCATTTATGTTTCCAAAGTACCCTTTCTCTATCATAGTCCCTTGGAACCGGATGAAGTAAGTTATCTCTTTACTTGTTCAGGGACCCACCCAGCCTCACATGCTACAAATGAAAAGACGGTTTGTTCATCTTTCCCTGAAGTTCTGGGAAACTTGTCAGTCCTGTACAAGTTCAAATCGACAGTTTAATATAGTGACTCCTCTGGGCAGCATGCTCCTGTGCATGTGGACAGGAACCACACTACTTCACGAGATCCCTCGACCCCAGATGTTCATTAAAAGTATAAACCTGGTGATTTTGAAGCTGGACAACCAAAAGGCCTACGTAAGAAAAGGAGAAAAACTGCAAAATGGTGAATTGCTTGATGAATTCCTTATAGCATTCACTAACTACTCACCCTGGTGTGGATTGTGATATGAATGGAAGCAGCACATTTATTCCTGGTTAGTAGCTCTAGGAACTAGAGTGTGAGAGCAACAGAGGCAAAGGTGATGACTTGTCATATAAGATACAGATAAACATTCATTGACTTAAGGTACAGAGATGTGAATATAACAAAGTATTCATGACTAGTATCTGCATATGTGTGTATGTACATATGTATGTATATATGCATGCATGTATATATGTATGCATGTATATATGTATGTATTCAAAATAGTTTATAGTATACTTAGAATATAGCCTTAGTTTGTGAGTATTCCCAAGGGAAAGCCACATTAGAACAAGGAAAATTGATGATCAATAAATTGACTATGAAATCTGAGTTGGGCAGAGGACAAGGCATAAAAAAATTAGACTTTGAAATCAGAAAGACCAAAGTTCAGCTCTTAAGCTTTGCTACCCTGTACATTTGGTTTTTCAGGCAATTGAATAGCTGCCTCAACTTTGATTTCTTTCTCTACCCAAATGTAGTCCAAAGAATCTTGCTGTAGTTACCAAATCCCAATAGGATCATCTCTGCACTATCCACTATGGTTCCTGCTTATGACATGTGAAGATTTAAATTTGCACTAATTAAGGTAAAAGAAATGAAATGTATAAATTAGTTCCAAAGCCATACTAATTATATTTCTAGTGTGCATGAGTTTTGAAAGGTATTGCAAAATAACTTATCTGTAATACTTGCTCGATTTGATAATTACCAGGTTTATCTGATCTACACTCTTAAGAACACAGAGTGCCTGAAACTCCCCTGTGAGGAACATGCTCACTGTGGCCAGCATGATATAGTGGAGCCAGCTTTCAATTCACATGTCCCAGTCTAAAATATATCAAGGAGTCCACCTTTGGCAACCCCAACAAGCACATGTTTCACATGTTTCACATATACATATACATTTCGTAATTCCTAAGGTTGTGACACACTGGAGGGGAAAAAGACACCTTAGATTCAGCATATTGTCTTCTTTAAGATGTTCTGGTCCCTGGTCCTCACAATGAGGGCTCCAGTATCCCATTCTTTTTCATGAAGCATCCCATTCTTTTTGATGAAGTTCCTTTCAACACAACGTCAATGAATTCCACCTATCAAAACAAAGAAGTAAATGAATGCAAACTTTGTTGAGCCCTAAAAGAGAACATTAGAGGAATAATTCCACAGTCTTTGAAGAATCTAATTTCAACAATATGATTTCAGAAGGAGAGTGTTCTACTTGTTTCCAGGATTCATGGGCAGGCTCCAAGTTCAAGCCCCTTGCACTCTAATACACAGCAGAAAGCAATTTACCCCTCCATCTCTGGAGCACCTTCTACATATAACACAGACTAAGAATCAAGGTCTATAGGTGGGTAGCCACCCCTTAGAAAGAAAAGCAACCTCTTCTATAGTCCAGCACAGTATAAGGAGAGTACAGTGATTCAGTGATTGACGAATCATATTCTATGTGAAGCTGGACCAGGCAAGGATGGCTCTTAGGAACCCCCTTCAGTTCAGTGTTACTCATTTCCAACCAACTCTAGGAGAATGCATGTCTATTTCTTTAGTCTACTATGTTCTTGGTAATTTGATGCAGAATCCTCGGGAAGCTTCATACCCAAGGTATTCTACAATGAATGATGTGAGAACGGAGTATGAGAACATGTGCATTTTTTATGGGTACTCTGTCATAGATACTCTGCCTCTCCCACCTCTCCAGCCCTCTTGGTCCATATTCTTCTGAAAGGATGGCTCAACTGCATAGTCTCCATATAACTTTGAGATAGCAATATATCCTCCTAATGATTCATTTTTGTAGCTCATACATTATCCCTAGCAGTTCAGTTTGCATTTTTGCTTTTAGAATTACCTGAGAATGCACCTCATTCTTGAATCCCAGGCACACACAGGTCTGCCACCTGCCTTCTGGTGTACATCAGGAGTCCTGTAATCATGTATCTTGCATACGCTCTTGCCACTTGGTGAACAGCAATGGATTTCCTTCATTGAAATGGCTTCTCAGCATCCTTTTTCTGTTTTCACTGTTAATTTAATTTTTTGAAAGAACGTTGTACAAGACTACTGTATTTATATCATTTCCATGTTCTTTCTACTTACTCTCAAATTCATGACCTCTTTGTTAATTATTGTGAATATATATATATAGTGCTGAATCTATTTAGTCTTCTTGGTATGTGTTGAAGGATGCCTACTTCTCCACACTTAGATGAAGAGCTGAGGAGCTAAGGGCAATTGATGGCTACTAAGAGAGGAAGAAACAGCCCTCTGTCCAGCACAATGCCTCCTGAGCCAAGATTCCATTTTATTTTATTTACATTTTCATGCTGTTAATCTCTCCTGGGTCAATCAATGCACAAAACTCATATGGAACAATGGGTCAGGAATGAAGATAATGGGTTCATTCGGTGAGGAATTTTATTAATATCCATCCTGTTCTGATGCATCTCAAACTCCAGATAGTAAAATATACACATAAGAAAATAACTCTGTTAAAATGGGCTGCCCTTTGAAAGAGGCAGAGACAAGGGGGTTTGAAAGAAGAGAGGTGGAAACAGTCCAGGGTTGGAGTGCTGGGAAGCCTGTGGTAGGCTTTGCCTTGATGGATTTCTAAGTACTTCTCAGGCAGAGAAGCAGGGAAGGAGTGGAGTGCATTGTCAGCATTAGACAGAGTAGGAGCAGGAACTAGGAAGAGCAAAGACCCCAGAACAATAGAGCAACTTGCATCTGTATTGTAGAAGTCCTTAAAGCTACTTATTATTAAAAAGGTAGCATGTGATACATATGATAATCCAAGTATAAGAAGAGAATGCAGAGAGTTACAGCGTTGGGAATCTCTCACTTGGAATCTGTGGGAAGTGAGCTAGTCTGCTTTTATCAGACAGTGACTTCACAGTATGCATTTGTCGTGGTTTTAATGTGAAATTTACCCATGAGATCATTTCCCTGTGTTATCAGTTGGTCTTCATCTGGTGAAAGGGACTTATACAAATGAATGGAGAACATCTCTCAATTAAAATGATGCTTTAGAGAATCATCCAAATTCCTGCATCCATTAGTCCTTTTCATGACTCATATTCCATTGTATGAATTGACCAACTTTGTTTATCAATTCACCCATTTATCGTTATTGTGAATCTTGCTTCTAGGGACATTCATGCAGAAGATTTATTGAAATACCTAGTTTTGATTTTTTTTCTTTTAGATACATACTTAGGCTGTATCATCTGATTTTGTAATTGATCTTCAGATACATTAAGTATGGTCTTCCACATTTGGTTTGTATTTAGTTCCAAACACTCTGAGTTACAAGTATTACCACTGCTTTGTAACTAACCCCATTCCCTCACCACACAGAGTGTCTACTGCCCTTAAATATGTCCTCCTTGAGTGTTAGGCTGTTGCCAGCCAGTCTGTGGATTGCATTCTAGACACTGGAAATGATCTAAAAGTGAGAAGGCAGCAGTAGGTGACTATGTGTAAACACTCTTTTATCAGAATATCTAAATTTCTATTTAGCATACCCAACCTTCAGCCTATGGGCTGCATGTGACCAAAGGTAACTATGAATACAGTCCAACATGAAACTGTTAATTTATTTAAAAGATTATAAGACATTTGTGGGAGGGCTGGGGGCCTTCTAATGTGTATGTATGTGTGTATGTGTTGTACATGTATGTTTGCTTGTATGTAGGCCAGGTGAGTGTGTATGAACAGACACATGTGCATGTATGTGTCCCTCCGTGGAAGTCAGGGGTTGAACTTGAGTGTCTTCCTTAATTTTGCCACATTATATATTAAGTCAGGGTCTCTCACTTGAACATAGAGCTCAGTATAGCTAGACTAGCCACTGTGCCTACTCTGTCCCTTCAGAGAGCATTTGGAGCATAGGTTAGTGCCACATCCTGCTGGCATTTGCAAGTATATACTTGACTGTGGATATGATCCCTGTAGTTCCTGTCTTGACTTCCCAACAGTGTATGATCATCTGGATGTAATTCCTATACACCCCTTTCTCCCCATTGTTGCTTTTTGTTGAGGTATCTGTCACAGGAACAGAAATAAAACTAGGACCCCTTCTCTGGGGCACACAGGAGCCACATTCATACCCCTAAGTGTCCAATAGAGCCCAGCAGATTAGATATAGAATCCTAGGACTCCATTTGTCTAGAGCCGTGAGAAACTGGCTTATGGGGGTAGATGACAGAAACACCCCAGCTCACATGCAAAATCCACGAAATAACTAGAACAGTCACCCCCACACCCCACTTCTGTGTTTCCAGCAACCTTTCAGATCTTACTTGACATGCTGCTGATAACTTCTTCCCAGAGTCCTCCCTGGCATAGGATAGTGATGCCACAAAAGTGTCCTATAAAGAGGTTTTTGGAGGTGTAGAAGACATAGCTGATTAGTTAAGGATCTTCCTGCCCTTGCAGAGGCCTGGAATTCAGTTCCCAACACCCAAGTTGGTTGGATCTCAACTACCTACAGCTTGAGTTTTATGTGATCTAATGCCCTCCTGGATTCCACAGGCAGACTTATACACATGTGCATACACTCATATAAACATAAATAAAGATTAATTTTTTAAGTTTCTGGAAAGAACAGTGCACAGTCTGTGGTGGCCTGCACTACTGATGATTGAAAAAGATTAGAAGTGTCCTTGGCATGACTAAAGCCCCTGCCAGCAAAACATAGAACACTTGGAAATGAGCAAGTTATATTTGCTCACCAAATACACTGGATTTTTCAAGGTCAATGTGTGTCCTCTTGAAAGTGATGCAGGAAAACGTAGTGGCCAAAGAACATGACCTGGCATAGACACATTAAACCTACTTTTGTATTCATCTTTTTACAGCACACTTGATGAAATCCTCTTTTCAAACTGATGTCAGCTTGTGTGCTGCAGTCAAAAATAAACATCTAGTCTCTTTGCCTCTCTAGAAAATAGTAATTTATGAGACTGCATGGTAGAGAAGAGGCCTGAACAGATATTTGAACAATGGCGTGGATCTGTAATATGAATTTCCATAGTTATTTTTTTCAACAAGTAAAACCAAGTCCCAGAGATCTCTCTTCCTGTCAGTTCTCTTCCAGCCTTTCTCCTGTTCTTTTCCTTATTAGATCCCTTTCCTGGCTATTGCCTACTTCTATTCTCTCTGCCCAGGCTCCTCTGGGCTACACACTGGGATTTTCCCTCCCTTTGCCACCTTCCAGGTTCCCTCTGTCAGCTTACTCTTCTTCCTGCCAACATCCTACGGGTCTTGTGGCTCCCAAGCTGCCTAGCAATCCTCAGACCTGGTCACTAGAACATAGCAGGTAGACTTGCCTATCAGGAGATAGGCCTGCTAAGTGAAGACCACAGCATTATCCTATTTTGCAGCTTCAGGCCAACAGAGCTCTTAACATCTGATACCAAGTGAAGGGGTTGTTGGTGGCACCACCCTGTGTGTGAGTTGATCTGGCAGGCATCTCAGGGAGAAGATGTCCCTATGCCAAGCATTGCTGGCAGAGCAGAAGTCCTAGAAATTGGATCGTTCCCCTGTAGGAATAGGAGGGAAGAAGAGGGAGGACTGTGGAGGGGTAAATATTCTGGAAGGGAGGATGAGACAAAGGAGATCCTGGGAGATGCTGGAATATATGCCAAGAATTAAACTATGCTTCATCTCTCTAAACTTGTCAAGAGCGACAGATGTGGGATGGAGAAAAATCATGAGTTGCTCTCTCCCTGTGAATCTTTTTCTATACAAAAGAAGATGCTTTCCTGTTTTTGTTTAGGAGTAGGAAATGTCCTTTGCCCATGAATGAGCTGCAGGATGAACCCTCAATGACTCTTTCCATACTGTGTTATTTAGGAAGCAGCAATATGATTCACTTAGACAAATAGAGTTTTTAAATTCTGCTGGAGCCTAGGAAGAGAGATCCATTGTCTGAGTCATGGTCCTGTGGTACTCACTGACTGTGGGCTTTCAGATGAGTCTCACAGGGTATTTTGTGGGCATGTAATGGCCTGGGGTGGTCATTCAAAGGCTTTCAATATAGATGCCTCCAAAGCACCACTAGGGGAAGAAATGGAATCAGACAGTTGAGAAACAGGAAGAATAATTATGAAGACTCAGGAAAAGATGCCAAGTTGAAGTTCCTGGGAACTTCATGAGTGAGATAGAAGGAGAACAATAGGTCCTAGGAACCCCTTGAACCTCAGAAGGAGCTGAGGAAGTAGCTACAGGTAGCCTGTGTGGGGCTTTGAACCTGTAGGATCTTCATGAACCTACCTTTTGAAAGTTTTGCCTCATCTACACAATGGAGTACTACTCAGCAGCAAGAAAAAAATGATATCCTAAAATTTGCAGGCAACTTGATGAATTTGGCGAATATCCTCCTGAGCGAGGTATCACAAACTCAGAAAGAGAAGCAGGGGATGTACTCACTCATTAGTGGACTCTAAAAAAATAATAAAAAGAGAGAGATGTCATTGTACACAAGAACTCAAGGCTAGAACATAGCTAACTGACACAGTGCTTCCCTTCTGCATTGATGGACTCTGGCAGGGGTGTGGGTGAGGAAGGACTTGTTTTCTTTAAGGGTCTGGCCACAGGGAGTTTAATTATGCTCCAGTAAGTAAATGAGCAGCATGAATGGGCGTTTTTGTAATGGGGAGATCATAAGTGTGGGCATATATCTGAGAAGACTGGCAACTGAGTTTGATGGGGTGCATAATGTAAAATCACCAAATAATAAATTTAAAAAAAAGAAAGTTCTGCCTAGCTACTGAGAATTTCTTCTAGTTGGAATTGAACACAGGGCCAGATGGGCAGTACTTTGTCTGTCTGTCTAGAAACTTATTCTAGTCAGGTGGGAGCTCTTTGTGTGTGTGGATAAGTGCTGCCATCCCAGAATAGGTAGCAAGTCGGGAGAGGCAGGCACTTGCAGAGATCTTATCTTCCACCAACCATGACATGACTTTCACAGAAGCAGAGAATTGGATTTCTTTCTCTTTATTGAAATCCCAGCATCTTCCACTGATGCATTTTGGGTAATCGGTAAATTATGTTGAATAAACAAATCTATAACTATTTATGGTGTTAGCTTAGTTGTTAATTCCTTAGGGAGCTTATCAAATCTTATCAGAACTATGATCTCTCTTGTGCCTCAGCCATCATATATAAATACATATATATATGAATGTATACATACATAAAGGTAGATATATATGTAGCAAACCCCATATATGTATGTGTGTATATACTTGATTTTAGGAAAATATAAGTGTAAATGTCATCATATGTGGATATGTAAGTAAGACATATCTTTCTGTACTCATGTTTATCATCAGAATCAGAGCAGACAGCATTTCCACATTGTAGTTATGAAAATTAGGGTCATACAACCACTGAACAGCTTGGGATCAGAAACACCTTGAGCTGACCCCTTGGGTCCCACTCCCCCTAGAGGAACACCTGACTCAGTCCTGATGTTCAGGGGAGATAAGTGGATTTGCCAGGAGTGGAGGCTGAACTAAGCAATATTGGGACCTTGGAACCTTGGAATCCCCTGCCCATGAGGGAGATGGGGAGATGTGGAGAAGAAAGAATGACCTGATGTGGTGGGAGGGGGAAAGGACCTTGATTAAGGATATACAGGGATAGAAAATGTGACTTCTTTATTTATAATAAAAAAAAGAAATAAAAAAAGAAAATTAGAGTCATAAATAAGTGGTCCATATCTGCCTACATTTGCATATATTTCTGTTCCTCCCAGTATTTGGAGTGTAGTAGAGAACAATCAGCTGTATCCAAACTAAAGACCTGCCTCTGCCATGCTGCAGCCAGAGTCTGCATCAGGCAGAAATAATCAGAAAGCTAAAGAGATATAGAAGACTGTTTTCTGAACAGTGAAGTACATTCCTGATTACAATTCAAGTTCTGTAGGCACCACTGTCTTAAGGAGAATCATACTTTCTCTCCATCCTACTTGAAATCACAAGTTGTGGATCCTGTTTCAGACTCAAACTTCTCCTCACATCTCATGGCATTGAGAGTTGGAAAAACACAAAGTAAACACATCCCAAGTGTGATCTTAGGAAGCCAGCCTCTAAGGTTACCATTCTTATCTATAGAATACTTTGGCACTCAGCCCAAGAGAACTCTTGGAAAAAAAACTTCTCCAAGTATAAAATAAAAATAAATGATGTGATTACCAAGGAAGCTAATTATACTGAAATACAGTTTAAAAATTTAAGGCTTAATAGTGATATATGAGGCTTTTTATTATTATATGAGTTTTATATTATTATTGACACTTTAAATAACAAGACTGGCAATAGCCCTATTGTAATTGCAAAGTAGTGAAAAGTGAAAGTTATTTTATGATGTCTGCTGCAGTTACACTGTGGTATTAAAATATCCATAGGTAACTAAGTCCCAGGCATAGCTAACACTACTGTGATGTTCCTGCATTTATGATTAAATGAAATAATAAAACTCAATGACTACATATTGTCGCACAGGTTTAAGGGGAAACAGTTCTCTCAATCTTCAGTACGTCTGTGACCACTGGTGTGTGTGGGAAACAGGCACCCCATAATTTAGATACATGCTGACTTGATTTTTCTAGAGATTATGTCATGACCTACAGATTAGGGATTCAGATCCACCACACCACCCCATCGCTCCATACTGAAGTAGTTGATCCCAGGTGATCCACGATTTTCTCCAACTTGGCCATATACTGAGGTTTCTATGGTATAGATCCCTCCTCCTGTGTTCCATGAATTTCTGAAACAACTCACCCAAATCAGGAAATCGTTTCTTACCAGCTTGGGACATCAGGGATGCTGAAGGTTTGGAGATGTTAACAAAGCCTCACTCCTAGAAGTATATGATTTATTGACTCAGTCTTCTTTCCCTCTCTCTTTCAGGAGAGTGGGGATGAGATAGTTCCATGCAGTAAAGAGCATTTGGATTTTCCATTTGTGAATATTTCCTCCCAGGAACCCCTCAAGAGAATGTATTCGTTATAGGAATAGGCATTTATTTCCACAGTGCAGAAAATCCCAAGAAATTAGGAGTTCTGTTTTAGGAACTATGTAAAAGACACACTAGCACAAAAGCTGTTCCCAGCTCCCCGTGGCATATCAAATCCAAGAGTTCTGAGAACTCTTGTGCCAGGAGACAAGGATGCGGACTAAGCTATATACTTCTTACTATAGATCAAGGTGTGACAGTATCACCAGCTACATAGTAAATGTGACTTTTCAGGCTTGTGGAAGATTCAGCCAGTGTTATAAGTGTTCAGTGGGGCTATTGGGCAAGAAACTGCCAAAAACAAAGTTAAATGAAAAAGTGTGACTGTGTTTCAATAAAATATTACAACTTGATTTATTATTTTTTAAAAGGTGATGAGTGGATTTGGATCCTTCAATGTAGTTTACTGGTACCTAAATTAGTGACCAATGAAGCAAATATTTTCAAGTATCCCAAAATTTTGGCTTGAACCCCCAGAATTTGATCCATACAATCATTGAAAAATCCCAATTTTAAGATATCTTGAGCATCCATATAACAAAATAATGATAAAATCAAATAGAATTGTTATATTAGAGATAATATTCTGAGTTCCAAAGATGAATAACCTATCCTGCATTTGAGGTCTATTTGGCTTTAACCTAACATTTCCTTGCATATATGATTACATACTGCTTTTTAAGGTACTCCTTGGGTCATATTATGAATGTCCATACTTTATAATGTCCATTTAAGCCAGCACCTCAGGGCTGTAGTTATGACCTAATGGTAGAGCATTTGTCTGGCATATACAAGGGCCTGGGTTTCATGCTACAAATACAAACTTTCTTGATAAATATACACAAGTACTATATAACACACTTTTCTCTTAGCCAAGGATATACATATGTCTCTCTGTGTCTATATGCATAAAAAGATTTCAAAAGAAAAGTTGGTTTTCAACTTTATGGGATGTCAAATTTAAGTATACAGAGTGAGTCAGTAATCTGGAGTCCTGTGGAATAATATACTTAATTTAAAATATAAATATTTTTTGCTGTAAAATTTTTCTTCCCAGGAGCCTAGTCCTTTTTCTTTTTTCTTTTTTCTTTTTCTTTTTTTTTTTTAAGATTTTCTTCTGATTATGTGAGACCTACCCACAATTTGTTAGATAGTTTGCTTGACACAGAGACTGCTAGTTTAAGAGTAAATCTTATTTATTTACATACTCATGGAAGGATCCAGAACAACACTAGCTCATATACCTAAGTGTTATATCTTGGCCAAGGTGACATGATAAATTTACCATCATGAAGATATAAAATCTACAGAGATAGTCCAACAATTCTAAGTCCCATGGCCATTAATATAAGAAGTGTCACCGAGGGGCTGGAGAGATGGCTCAGCGGTTAAGAGCACTGTCTGCTCTTCCAGAGGACCCGGGTTCGATTCCCAGCACCCACATGGCAGCTAACAACTGTCTGTAGTTCCAGTTCCAGGCAAACACCAAGTCAAATAAATAAATAATAAATAAATAAAGTTTTTTTAAAAAAAAAAAAAAAAAAAAAAAGAAGTGTCACCGAAATTCAGGTATCTGAATTATAAAATGATGGTCCTAAGAGTTTCAAGTTGTCCCGGCATGCATTGCATTGTTGATATGTGGGTGGCCATTTCTAAATTTCTCAGGAATAGTAGGTGTCTAGAACTTGTCCAGATACACTGACAGTCTTGTTGACTCTCTGGACACTCCTGGATGTGGAAGGAAGTGTCTCTGTCTCTGAGCAAGTGCTAGAGTGTGATGTAAGACCTCCTGAAAACCTCCAGTCCCCAAAAGCTCTTGTTCCAGACTTTTCCAGATGGAATTCTAAGTGGGGTTGATACTTCCTCTGGGATTCAGTGGACATAAAAGGTGAGTCAGAAGTAAGCACTACGTGAGTAAACTGAGTTGAGTTGTCTAACACAAGTGTGTTAATTTCTCATCATATGATCTCTTCATTGCTAATAAAATACCTGAGCTACCAACTTAAAGGAAGAAAGACTGATTTGGGCTCTTGGTTTCAGTGTGTGGTCACTTGGCCACATCACTGTGGGCCTGTAGTTAGGCAAGGAACCATGGCTTGGAGAAAGAGCAAAGCAGCAAACTTCATAGGAGCCAGGAACCAAAAAAAGTAAAAACAAGGGATAGGGAAGAGATAAACTGTCTGGGAGCTTACTCCCAGTCATACATTTCCTTCAACCAGACACAGACTTCGACAGTATACACCACTTCCCACTGGTCCATGCAACTATGAACTCATCCATATATAATGACCCTTTGGCAGGGCCATGTTTGGGGACCAAAAGTTCAAAATTGGAGGCCTTTTAAATACAAAACATAACAGTAAAACTAACATACTCCAGGTTCTGAGCACTGTTCTGTATCAGGAGTCTTCAGCCAGAGCTTGAAGAAGAGTGAGTTGAAGAACATTAAATCAACTTCAAGTTCAGCTGCTGTTGAGTTGGAATCTAGATCTAATCAATCTTAAACTAAATCCTACCACTTCCACATGGAGACAGCAAGACTTATTAGCAGGCCGTGTGATCCTATGGTCCTGGTTTCTCAACCAGGCTGCACAAGAGAATTCCCTGAGACACTTAGGCCTTTATGCAGAAGGTACATCTCCAATCAAATAACCCAGTCTCTGAGGATTGGCATCCAAGTACTGGCGTGTTTTATACACAGCCTCTTTGGAGATCTTAATGTGCAGCCATGGGTAGGACTAGGGTCTAGCTCTTTGCTAGGGCAGAGCATCAACATGCGTATTGAACATCCAGTTCTAAAGAGGCCATGAGGAGAAAGGTTCCAGGGAAGTATTTCTGAAACTGGGATGTGCATGTGACTCTTCTACTTGTCTCATCCTAGCCATATTCTGGTTCTGAGGTCAGGGATTCTGTATGTCTTAGCATGCCTCAGAGAGACTGAGGCTACTGGTTCTTGGGCCTCAGTTCTGTTGTGTGGTACTGGGCCAATCCTACCTGTCACGGAGGGGAAATGGACCCCCATCCTTCAGGGGCAAGAGGTGCTTGTGGAAAATCAGATAGAAAGAGAAACATGCAGAGAGAGAGATAGGATCAGAATATGCAGGCAGGGAGATCATACAGCAATAACATAAGCAAGCCTCTCTACCCACCTTGGATCCCACAGAGGAAGATTAACCTGAACTGAGGTCAGAAGACTGTTGGCGCCAGGAAGAGCTTTTAATCAAAGCAGGAGCAGGAGAGGGCTGGGAAGGGAGGTGAGTGGTGGGGTCTGCTCTGAGCATGTCCTTGGGAGGTTGTCAGCAGGGATTTCTCCAGCATCAACTTCTGAGTCTGTGTACTCCCCCATATGCTCACTTGGGCTTCCTCTCAGCATGGTGCTTTTGCATGTGTTGACAAAAAATATCTTTGACATGCAGAAGGTTAGTAATTTTTAGAGTCCGCCAGAAGATACTCAAAAATCTGTCTCCCCAGCTGGTCTCTCTGCCTCTCTCCAGAGTCTCCTGAAGATTGATCTGCATCCTTTTAGCTCCTGACTCTGCAGACCTGGGTATTCCATTGTTCCAGATACCTGTATCTCCACATGGTCTCCATATGCTCTAGTGGTGAGCAAACACTGAATGGCCTTGACTTGGCCAGATGTTGTTGAAAGAAGAACAGGTTATGAGTTCGATTTTGCCCCTTAATAGCTGTGCAATTTGGGGTAAGATAGTCAACATCTCTGAGTCCCAATTCTTTTCTTATATGAGATGAGTTTTGATGAAATCATAGCCATTATAAATTTAAAACAGGAAATATAAAAGTGAGTTCTCATTTGTGTGTGGTAACTGAAACTGTTGACCTCATAAAAGAGAGAGTATAAAATGGCCACTAGAACTAGGAAGAACAGGAGGTAGAAGAAACAGAAATTGGATAATGGGTAACAAGGTAGAATTAAATAGAAAGAATTAAAAGCTGAAAAAATTTTAGCAACAATATCTGAACACACAATGACCAAATATCAATTCAAAAATCAAACTCTCCACAAATCTCAGTGATTTCTGGCAGGCTTGCCCATGTTTCATTATGCACCTTCACAACAGCTTTGACTCTGGACACAGAGAATGCACACTTCACACTGCATATACCATCATATCACTCAACACTAACACAAGCTGCTTAAAATACCTCAGTTCAGACTTGAGACTTGTATGTTATGAATGTCAGTGTTTGCAGCTGTGCTGGAAACATGATGGTTTAATTACAGAAAACAAAGATTTTAATACTTTCCCACCATCGTTCCTCAGCATGTGTCAAATTAGTACATCTTTATATTGTGTTGTGTTAACCATTCCATTTTAGAATGCTGCTCAAGTGGCTGATTGGAGGTTCATAACAAATCACCAAAGGGATTTTGAATTAGGGTTAGGACAGATTTTCTAATCATTTTGTAATGGCCCTAAACATACTTCTGCCATTTTCAACTACCTATTTGTTTGAGGCAGAGTTGTCAACACTGATAATTATAAAATTTAAATATTGGTGAATTCTGGAGAATAAATGTGCTCTACAATATTCAGTATCAAATATCCAGCCAAAATTATTTAGTTTTTTATGTAAGAAGAAGCAAGCACATCTATCTCATTAGCATACAAATTTTATTTAATCCTAATAAATGGTATGTATATATATATCAGAGTCCTTTGAAAATTAATTTCTTTATGACTTACTATTGGTAAATCTTTGATTTGCATCTCTTTTTTATATACCTATACACATGGAACACATAAAAATTTTTCAGTCAAATAGAGTTTCTAGAAACTGGAAAACTATAGTCTACAATAGTCTGTGACATAATCTACCATATATTTCATAAGACAGGAGTTTGAAGGTTCCCAACACATAGATGATAGATGCTTAAGGAAATGAAACTGACTTGATAATTACATATTATTTGCATGTATTTTAAAATTATTATATTATACTCCACGAGTACATAAAATATGATTGTGAATTAGAAGTGTTAATTAATATAAAAAAGATGTCACAAAATTGCTAAGCTTATCATCTAGCACCCAGAATATTATCAGTGAAGATTTTTCTTTTCCATGAAAAAATTAATTGGATTTTTTAGCAATTAATAATTGCTTATTATTAATAATAATATGGTTCTTCTGTTGTGTTTAGTTTTTCCTCCATTGATTGATGAACTTACTCAGAAGTTGAAGAAACTGGAGGGTCTTTCACAGACCCATTCCAAGTGTGGTATCTATGTTAGCATCTTGGAGGCTGGTGTTCTTCTCTATTATACCAAGGCATGGCCTTTTAAGAGCCACTTGGCTCTGAGTGATGGAATGGGACTGTCCATTCTCTCTGAGACATGTACCATATACTATCTCTGGGTTTATGGTACTAGCGTGAAGGTCTATATTACTTCACAAAGGTGAGAATGTGGCCTAGTGAAGAGTGGGATAAAATGTGATTTGGAAATATAAGACACATTTGAGGTGATATAAGGAATAGTTTTATGTGTATAAGGCATGTGTGCATGTGAGTGTTCATTTGTGTGTGTATGGGTACATGCATGCCATAACACGTGTTTAATGGACAACCTGGAGTGTTTACCTCACCTTCCACCTTGTTTGAGACCAGAATCTCTTTGCAGTTTTACTGCATACCCTAGGGTAGCTGACCTGGGAGTTTCTGGGGATTTTCTGGTCTCAACTTTCCATCTTGCTGGAGTACTGGGATTACAGTTGCCGCACTTGGCTTTTCTAGAAGTTTAGAATTGAAACTCATGTGCCCATCTTGGCAGGACAAGCTCTTTACCCACTGTGCCATTTCCAAAGCCTCCCAAAATAGTTTCAAACACTGTGCTGCTTGTATTGAGAGAAGGCTATCGTGCTCCAGGTAACCAAGAGCTGAAGCAGGAAGCAGTTGTACTGTAGTTTAGGCCAGAAAGAATAGAGAACCAGATGACTTCAAAAGGCTTGGATTTTGTTGATATCTCCCTATCTGTGTGCCCTCTGCTGGGTGGTTTAGACCTCTGGCCTTCTTTGGCTCCTTTGGATCCCTTAAAAGGTTGTACTTTCTGGAGCAGAGTTGTATTGAATGAGAAAAAAAAAAAAGCTATGTGAAATTTTAGGAATTAAATTTCTGATGATGAGTTAATGAATATGGATATTGGCATTTTCTTCATTTCTCCAAGTTTACTACAGGTAAAAACTAACTAACTTTATCATTCAACTCATTTCCCTAGAAAGCAATCGACAAGACCATGGCTCATTCTGTGATTACTCCCGCTGAGCTAATAAGCACAGCAGGTGGTTACAAGTGCTTGATATGAAGGCAGCACCTAGTAGGTTCTCAGTAAGTCACAGTCAGTAGTGGTAAATTTCCAGATGTATTATTTGAACTCAGGAGATGGCAGCAAGCACCCAAGAGCATGTAAACATGTGGAGCATTCCACAGAGGTTCATGGTGATTGCCTGAGACACTCATTGAGCTTCTGGGGTGAAATAAACTATTGTCACATTTTTCACATCTCCCAAAGGAAAGGGAACTTTCAATTGCTGATAACCACAGGGGTGTGGAGAGCTACCTGCAGACACCCAGTTGTGCCACTTCAGGGTCTTTCTTCCAAGGATTTGTGCAGTGAAGTCATTGAGTTCGCATCTATCTGATTTGAAAAGGAATATAAATGATCTTTAAATGGGAGTAAAAGCTCCCATACTCAGAAGCCCTTGTAATTTAGAAGTACTGTTCACATTTTCCCCAGGGTCCTATTTTATTTTTTATTTTACTCATTCCATACATATTTATTGAATAATTACATATTTTGGCCATGTAAATGCTCTGGGGAGGCAAACAATAGTGGATACTTAGCCTGCTCTTAGCAAATGTTTTTCCAAAATGATTATTTAAAATGACTCATGTCCCAACTCTACTTATAACTCTCGCTTGACCTAGCTCCTCCATTTTGACTCCCAATTAATTCTTATCCCTTACCCTGGCTGATGACCTCTAGCATGGAGTAAATCCAGCTTCTGTTGCTTGCTCATCCTTGTCCTCTTTACTCAGGCTGAATGGACACCAACCCTGGCTTTGCTCTGATCTCTGGAATCCTTTTGTGATGGTACCTCTCAACTGTCATCACTCTCTCCAGTGCTCAATTTGGATAGCCAATTCTCAGCCTTCATGTGCCAGCCAGGGTCATTTTAGTAGCAGCCTAAATTATCACCATGTTTAGGCTGCCACTAAGCTCTTTATAGTCTACCCCCCTTTTTTTTAAAAGTTTGTTGGGGCTGGAGAGATGGTTTAGTAGTTAAAAGTACATGCTACTCTTGCAAAGGCCCTGCGTTGTGTTTCCAACATTCCATCTGTTTGGATTAGACCCATCACCCACATTGTGCAGCCTATAGCTCTAGCTATAAAAGATCACATGGTCTCTTCTGCAGTCCACAAGCATCTGAGCTCATATGTACACCCCACACACATATACAGTAAATAGTCATAAAATAAGCCTGACATTGCTGAAATATCTCTGTGCTACCGGATGACAAGCCCTTTGAAGATAGGTATGTGCCAAGCCTACTACACCCGGCACAGCCAGTATTTAAGCAACAAAAAAAAAATGTGCAATAGAAATAGAATGGAAATTAGTTCTTGATGTTGTGGAAGCACAAAAAAAGAGCATTCCATGTTCAGAAAGCAGTGAAGATGAGGGCCCCTTGACTAGTTCATGAGCTCTGTTAGATGGTGTCTGTTCTCATTTACCACACAAAGAAACATCTCAATTGTGGCTATTCAAAGGGTAGCAGGCTACTCCCGTAGACCCATGGATCAGTCTTGTGTCTTCTCTATCTACACAAGAAGTCAGTGCTTCAGAATCCCAACAGCTCCTAGCTGATTCACCAATTGCTGAGGTAGGGAAAGCCTGGCTCCTGTATGTTCCCAGGAGTCCATTCTAGGCAAGGCATCACATGGGCCTGTATTGCTCTCCTCAATTTACAGGTCAAAAAGATGAGGTTCAGAGAGGTTAGCCATGGGTCCTGAGATAGCTCTGCAGAGCTAGAGAGTGATAAACCAGATTCACGTGCAGGTCAGAAAGCCGATGCCCATTCCCATCTGACCCTGATGATGGCATGCTTTGCCTGTTTCCATCTTTGACTCATCTAGATGCTGTGACTCACTTGACCTAGGCATTAGTTGCTTTTTAAGTTTTACCTTTACAATTTGGTTTTAGAAGGTAATGAACTAGTCAAATAATGAAATTAATTAGTATAGCAGTGATAATATACCATAAAGAGTGATTTCTGGATGTAGGAGCAACTGGGAGATGTTTTAGTCAGCACAACACTTGCCTTGCAAACCTACAGACTTAAGTTCAGAACTCCAGCATCTATATAAAAAGCCAATTGCAGTAGCATGAATCCATAATCCCAGTACTCAGAAAAAAGAGAACAGAGAATCTCTCGGGCTAAATGACCAGCCAGTCTAGCATAATCACTGAGACAGACATTCAGTGAAAGACACTGTCTCAAACAGTGAAGTGGAGGGTAACTGAGTGGACCCTCAACATTGACCTCTGGCTTCCACATGCTTCTTCTCATCCACCCATGCACTCATGCACATGTGGACATGTACACACACACACATGTCCATAAAAAAGAGGGAAGGACAAGATATATCAGAGAAAGTTATTAAGAATAAAACCAGCAGCAGCCATGCTGATAAAACAAAAATAAAAATTCTAGCTGAGTTTCATAATACAAATAAAGAGGTATTGAAATTCTGAGTCCTTATTTTGGTCACTAAATGAATCCCAGACCACTACAACCGAAAGGTGGACACTTCCCTGGGTGTACTCATCACATGTGAATCCCCTGGGAAACTTATTCACAAGAATGGTATTCAACTCAACCCAAATACGTAGTTGAGCATAAGTGAAAAAATAAGTGTGTAGCATCTATCTGTAGAGTTGAAGGAGTACATTTCTGAGACTGGCTAGTAGTTTCTGTGGGAAACTATTTTGTAAAAATCTCTTCCTAAACATGCTAGCAAATATTTTTGCAATAAAAAGAAATTTCTACTGAGACTAGACTGTGTGCCTCTATAAATTGTGTACAGTAGCATATATAGACAATACTGACAAATGTAGGTTGTGGCTGTGTCCAAATGAAGCTTTGTTCATAAAGCCACTCAAGTAGTTCTTGAATCTGGATCACCTAGGTTACCAAAGAGAATGCCAAGAAGCAAAAAGTCTTGTCCAGGTAGGAGTTAAAGGGAGCAAGTGGATTGTACTGTGTCTTCTGTCCACCACAGAAGGGCAGCCTTTGGCAGTTATGTTTGGAAAACAAAATGTGCCTGTTTCTGCGGTAAAGTGCCAGGGCCTAGGAATCCCTGCAGATGGGGGTTCTCTTTCATAGTTTTGCAAACTGGAAAATTTTAGAAAAATTGTCTTTTCCCATCCACTCATTACCAATCTGGCTGCGTCCACAACCATTTACCAGAGTTATTGATATGAGCTTGTAAAGCTTCTTGATTACTTCAGCAAAACTGAATAATAAAATCTACCAATTTTTTTTTTCTCAGAAAAAAAGTAATACAGCTTAGAAATCTAAAGGAAGCTGCAGGTGTTTGGTTAGAGAGTGGTAAATTTGGGGAAGTTGATGCTCATAGAAAACAGGCCACTTGAAAACTCTGGGGCAGAGATGAGCCTTTTCAAGATGCTCTGTTTTGTAGAGAAGGAGAATGGACTGGACAGGACCGGGACCCTGATACCTTGCCCTGTGCCCCACTGATTTGATGTTGACAGAATACACAAAGGAGAAGGTTATTTTTCAAGATTTTATTGAATCCTGGTTTGGCACTGCTATTGCTTGAGGTGACAAGGAGGAGACAGGGGAAACATGTAAGGGCCACCAAAATTGAGACTTTGTCACCAAAAGTTCTCAGGCCAGCAGGGAAAGGCAGATTTACTTCTTGATTCAGGTAATTCTTAATATTGTAAATAAAAGATGGTTTCAGACAACAAGTCCAATTAGCAACAATGAATGGGTGGTTAGTTGTTTAATACTTACTATTAACAGCAAGACAGTGTGTTAAAAGAGTGTTTTTCAAAATGTGATCCTTATACCAAATGCACCAGAACTGAAGAAAAAGCATGTTAGAAGTATAGATTCTATCAAAGGCAGTACTATAGACAGGAGCTATGGTTTGTTTTGTTTCCTATTCATAACACAAAATGGCTGTGCATTCACCTGCAGAGATTGATCCAGGCACAAGCTGTACAGATGTCACAGAAAAAATAACTCAGAATAGATTGAAAAACTAAAACTTTCCTGGGAGATGATGAGAAAGGAAACCCAGATGTACTTATGATGGTGATGATTAATATAATCCCTAAGGGATGATTTATGTAAGAAAGGTTCAGTGTGATGAGCCTCATTAAAATAAATTTTTCTGCTTTATAAAAGATACTGTGAAATGAGTTTAGAGATAGTCTGGGAGTGAAAATTTGCTCAGTATTTATCATATTAAAAAACTATTATGAAAAACATATAAACAGATCTTCAAACTCAGCAGTAAAAACACTAATTTTTGCATAAAAAACAAATTGTCCAGAAGTCTGAACACATGACTGTTGTAAATTGTTTCTGGCCCAGCCTTTCTGGCCTAGCCCTAAGGTTCTGACTCTCAGACCTGACGTCCACAGAAACACATAGATGCTTATATTAATTTTATATTGATTGACCTAGGGCCCAGGCATATAACTTAATAACTCTTTACTCTTAAACTAACCCATGATTCTTATCTTGTTCAGCCATGCGGCCCAGTACCTTTTTGTCTGCCTTCAGCCAATCAGCATTTTTATTAGACCAGTAGGCAGGACAATTATTTACAATGTAACAACATAATTCCATTATGCACTACACTGCAAAAAGCAGACTAGAGGGGCTCCACAACACACGTATGTGCAGCTTTAAGCAATGCACATTTAAGCAACAGTGAAGCAATATACCCATTTTGATAGCCCAAAGCCAGGACATTGAGGAAACCAAATGTTGGTGAGGAAATGGAGCAACGGGAATGCTCCTTCATTGTTAGTAGCAATGCAAAATGGCACAACCATTTTGGAAGAATTCATGGAAGTCTCACAAAACTACATTCTTAATATGACCTAATTATCATATTTGTTATCTGCACCAAAGAGTTGAAAATTCATGTCTACACAGAACCTTCCACACAGATAGCTAATTTTAGTCATAATTGCCCCAAACTGGAAGATGTCCTTCAGTAAATGAATGGACACATAAATGGTGGTGTGGAATGCCATTTGGCACTTATAAAAGCTACCAAGTTCTGAAAATGCACAAAAGAAAAAAAATGCATGTCATGAAATGAAAATATCTATCATAAAAAGCTCCATTCTGTGTGCTTTCCCCTCTGTGAAAAACTGAAACTTGTGAGTCAGAAAAAGGCACAGACATTAATACAGAGAGAGAAATGGACACAAAGGGCGCAAAGGCTTTTAGGTCAGTAAAATTATTCTTTGACTGGTACTGTGATGGTGGATACAAGTCTTTATCATTGTCTAAACCAGGGATTCTCCAACTATGGATTGAGACCCCCTTGGGAGCTGAACACCCCTTTCACAGGATTGCATATGAGATATCCTGCATATCAGATATTTACATTAAGATTCATAACAGTAGCAAAATTACAGTCATGAAGTAGCAATAAGGATAATTTTATGGTTGGAGGGTCAGCACAACATGAGGAACTATATTAATGGGTCACAGCATTAGGAAGGTTGAGAACCACTGCTCTAAGCCTATAAAAAAAGTACAGCAGCAAGAACAAACTGGGTTCTGCATGAGAATGATGTATATTTGCAGGCTTATTAGGCCTAACAAGTGTCCCAGTCCTCTGGGAGAGCTACAGAGTAGAAGAAGCTGATTTTTTGCCTGAACCTAAAACTTAAATCCATTAAAAGTATATTCCAAGGTAGATGAACTCTCTGTGTTTGTAATCCCAGCACTGAAAAGGCAGAGTCAGACAGATCTCTGTGGTTCAGTGCTAGCCTGTCTAGACTATCTGGAGAGCTCTTGGCCAAGAAGAGATCTTGTCTTATGAAAGAAGGAGAGGGGGGAGAAGAGAGAAAAGAAAAAACAGAAGGAAGAAAGAAAGAAAGAAAGAAAGAAAGAAAGAAAGAAAGAAAGAAAGAAAGAAAGAAAGCAAAGAAAAAAGGAAAAGGTGGATGGCATACTAGGAATGATAGCTGAGGTTGTCTCCAGGGTTGACATGTACATGCACACACATGCACACACCAAGACATGGAAATATATACACATATATGCATGCAACTGCAGATCCCTGAGTCTCATAAGAGAAATTTTTTGTGGATCTGGGGAACAAGCCTATCAGCTGTCTTGTCAGGATTTCTGAAGTGTACTAGCAGTTAGGAATCACTGATGCAGGCTATAATCTGAGTCAAGAGTTGACAAGGTTTATGTATGAGATTTTGGAGAGAATTTAACATCAGGCTGGGGAATTTAGACTCTGCCCTGTTGGCTGTGAACAGGCCCTAAAGCTTTTGATTAGGGGATGACAGACGCAAAATGTTTTTTAGATATTTGTCTGCCAGAAAAAAACTCTGCACATGCCCAGGAAATGTAAGCCAGGATCATTGCTAGGATTCCTGCAAAGAGCTTAAACAGTTCCTGACATAGGTGAGATGGGTAACAGTTGGGTATAAATGTTTGCTCTTAGAGATAAAAGCAGTGGAACTTAAGAGGAAGGGATGTAGCTGAATCCCAGTGTCAATAGTTTTGCCTAACCATGAACCCTGGCTGAGTGTGAGACATGGTTTCGTTGATAATTAATCTGACAGTGGATGGGAGCCAATTCACTATGTACAGAGACACTTGGAATCATCACTACAATCAACAGAAACCAGCCTAGGGTTTCCTGAAAGATCCAAGTGATGAGGTCATCTGTGAAACTTAGGGCTTCTTATTCATCTGTAGATTTCACTTCTTACAGAAAAATTAATTGTTTTGCCTTTATGATTTGTGCTCTGCAAACAGTGATGGTAGGAAAATCTTTAGGGTTCAGATGTATAGCGCCAAATTTCAGTTACTGAGCAGAGTGGGAGACTTCACTTCATGTCCAGGGACCCAAGTCAATTTTATCTTGTGGCTGTGCCATTCCCCAGAAGGGATGCTCTCAAGTGTGATGCTGAATCTTGGTTGTCAACTTGATTGAATTAAGAGACCCCTAGGAGATTGGTAAAGCACATTTCTAGCTATGTCTTTGAGGGTGTTTCCAAAGATGATTAGATTGTAAAGGCTCTGAATTAATCAAGTATTTAATCCACTAATAAATTGAACATTTTAGTAGACTAATTAGAGATGGCTGTACTATCTGAAAGAGTAGTCACATTCGAGGTGTGTATAATGGGTCTGGATCTGATTAACTAAGTCTATGCAGGCACAAGGCATTTTCCTGCTCATTCCACTGAACATACTTGCTACAAGGCAAGCTGGGATGTGGAAATAAATATTGTCAAAAAACAATAAAACATGTTGTGATGAGATGAACTTTCAGTATAACCTGCTCCATCTGTAAAATAGGGACAATTGTATCTCATTCACAGAGTGGTGATGAAGACCATGTGATAAGGTAGATAAAGTCTTGGCTACAGGCTCAAAAGGATGTGTAGCACATTTAATCCTCTTCCTACACTTCCCCAGATATCTTGAGAGATATAAAAGATAACTAGTGTTCATCTTTGATGACACTTGGGTACATTTTTAGTCTGTTTCTGAAGAGAATTCTCCCTGAGAGATGTGCCCATAAGTTAACTCAATCAACAAGTGTGTGAAGTCTGTAAATGCGGATTTTAGGATAGCCTTAAAGAGGAATCCTGTATCTGAAAGCACTTCAACTACCTACCTGGCATCATTCATTTCTTGCTGTATTCTGATAAATGCCTCCATTTAACTCTTTTTGTGCAGGGCACAGGTCCAGCAGCCCTAAGAAAGGAAATTGCCTATGAAATATCCCCTCTAATAGATGATAACTGACTTAGATTTCCCAAGTTTTCTGCTCTACTGATCAGGTCACCATGGGAACAGAAACATAACCAGGGCTATAAAAGGTTTAATGAAAAAGTTCACAACTAGTGTCACTAAGAACCATTTTTGGGGGGCTGGAGAGATGGCTCAGCGGTTAGGAGCACCGTCTGCTCTTCCAGAGGACCCGGGTTCGATTCCCAGCACCCACATGGCAGCTCACAACTGTCTGTAGTTCCAGTTCCAGGCAAACACCAAGGCAAATAAATAAATAAATAAATAAATAAGGTTTAAAAAAAAAAAAGAACCATTTTTTTTGTGGGGAGGATGCCCTTGGTTGTAGGGAGAAAAAGAAAAAGCTTCTAAAACAATCTGACTCACATGATGCTGTTTTAAAAGGCCAAATGAACCAAATTCCATATGAGCAACAAAGGACCATGATGTAGTATGATGTCATGCTCATCAATTTACATCTTCCACTGCTAAAATTTGCCTTCCTGACGCAAGGTATGTGACCCTTAGCCTCTTTGCACAGAAGTTGTCTGGATATCCTCCATGGAAAAAGTCCTCATCTCCATGGCTACTGGCTGTGTTTCCCACACAGTCTGGAGGTTAGAAAGGAGTGCCGAAGAGGTCAATGCAGATGGTAAAAGCCTTAGAACAGTGCCCTCTCTAAGGAAGCCAGTGCTGATTTTGCCTGTGTTTGCAATCCTGCGCTGTGAGTGGGGCCCAAGAGACAGATGAACTCACTGCCTCCAATTGAAGTTGCATGATTGGAACTGCCTTCTTTAGGTTCTTAGCCTGAGAGTTGACTGTGGGTGGCCTTGCTGTTGCAAGCAAATGTAAATTTCCTGTGAAAGCACAGGGGAACTATTGCATCCAGAAGAAGGGTAAGTGGTTACTCACCCCAAACCTCCAGATCCTGCTGAAATAAGCCAAATCTTCCATTCTAGAAAGCCTTATTAACAATAGCTGTGATTTTTCCTAGTACCTGATATACATTGAATACTATGCCAAGTATGGACTGTTTAATGCCAGTCCCTTCAAAAGTCTATCAGAGAGCATTCTTATTTTTCAAATAGATCAGTTGTAGCAGAGAGGTTAAGTATTGTTCTGTATCACACAGTTCATTGATCCATTTCACGCTGGCCTAAGTATTACTGTGTTAGCTTGTTCCTCTTCTATAGTTCTCAACTCCAATTTCTGGGGACTTCCCAAACTACGGCTGAGAAATTATTATCATAATAGCATACCTTTTCATGCTTACTGAAGACTAGGCTGTATTCTAGGTATGTTCAACATAACAGCCCCCACATCGGATCCTGAAATACAGATAAAAAACCTGAGTACAGAGATTTGTAGAATAACTTATGCAAGATCACAGAGTTTGAGAATGATACTTTATGGATTTGAATCCTGGCAAGTGAATCTTGGGACCCATTTCCTCTGTGTCTCCTCCCAGACTCGATTGGCCTTGGCTTTTCTGCAATGGGACCCCTTACACTTGCATTATTCTGTGTCTTACTATTGGAGGCTCTGATACAACTTATGTAGGCACTTCTGCCTGGAGATGATGGTAAATCTCAAAGTTGTATTTCTTCCTGTCATCTTGCCTCATCTTCCATTTTGTGTGTTTAATATGCTTATTGGACACTTACCTAGATGAACTTACTATATCATACACGATGACCTAGAAAGTTCAAGAGAAATGACCCCAGTGTCACATCAACTCCTTATAGCTGAAATAAGAAGAACGAGGCTGCTGCTATTTTCTACACTATTTGGTGGTAGAGGGTTATCTGGTGGTGTTCCAACCCAGTCATTTGGATGTTTGGAAAGAGGCAACTATGGGTATCAACAGGATAACTCATGCAAGGACTGGCCCCAATGGCATGTATTTGAAGGCGAACTAGCAAGCATGTTACACTGGTCAAGAGCACTGCTTATATATAGAGAAGCCTGAATTTATAGTCTAGTCTCAGCTAGACTTGCCCAAGTCAGGGCATCGTTCAGTGTCTCTGGCTACAATGATGCTTTTTTTTTATCAGATGGTACTTACCATGAAGTAAGTTCTCCTGTGACATAAGTACCCAGTAAAGAAAGTGGAATCTTTAGAGCAAAACAAGAGGGTGACCCCAACCACTAGGCATGTGTCTGGTAGGGATGTACAGGGATCCAGAGATGTGGCACAGGCAAAGCAAGGACTCAAGACAGGGACTCGAGGCAAAGGCGCAGATATCCCCACAGGTAGCAAAGTGTGGAAGCAGCCATTGTGATTAAAGCGAGGAACTAACAAAGGCACTCTGCTCGAGTGAGCGTTCCTGAGCTCTTAGCCCTCATCCCCTCATTCTGACTGTGTTTCTCTACACTCTTGGTCTGTGTAGCCTCTTCTCATTTCATATACAAGTCTTTCTTGGGACCTATGGTACCTTTCACTTTCAGAGTCTCTTTGGTGTGCTTTGGCTACATCCATCTCTGACCATACGCGGTAATGACTCTATTGTCAAATGCCCCTGTTAGCCCATGGGGCAATTTATGAGCAGCTAACTATGACTGAATCCTTAATGGAGTGTTTATGCTTACTTCATAGGATCTGAGTATTGATGGGTGAGAATATGGAGCAGTCCTTATTGAGAATATTAGGAATCGGGGTCCAAGGCAGGGATAGAATTCAAGCCCCAGGAAGACAGCCGTCAAAACACTCAGAGAAAACACCTGGAGTCAGAGATTGAGCAGTCTACCTGGCAGAAGTCAGGCCATACCCTATGCTTGCTTTAAGTGCCTGAGTGAGCAGAACTAAAGGTTCTTTGCAGTGGTCCATGATGTTCCATGAGACCTGTAGTGAGGTCAGCACTGACCTAACAAACAAAGTGCCTGGTCCTATTTCCAACCCCATTTGGTGACACAAAGCATTGGCATGGAACACAGGCTTTGGGATCAGATGGATTGATAGAACTCAGCTTAAGGGTCGTAGTTTCCTAAGTACAATGAAGACAATGACATCTTACAGTTGTTGGTATAACTCAATAAGCAGACCCTTTATTGCACAGTGATGCTCAGGAAGAGGGGAGCAGCGGGGTTTACTACGCTTGGGCTCCAGCTAGACATCAGCTGATGTAGCAGTTCCCTGGTGTTGAAGGATACTATAGTGTCTTCCGGTACTTCACTTCACCTTGCCCGGCTCCTGTCTCTCCAGAGTATATCATGGCCCATGTAGGCATGGAAGGCCACCACTCAGATGCAGCCTGCTCATCCTGCCCCTTACCTTAGTCCTATTGTTCCTCACTTACACCTAATCAACCTGAGCCCTTCTGACCCATACTGCCCAGCATAAGAACTAGTGTAGAATGGCTGTGCAGGAGATACATTTGGATGTATCTTATCACATTACCTGCCTCAGTGTTTCCAACACAGACACCTCCAGATAGAATTATCACTTGGTTTCCAGTGCCTGGAGAGAGAATCTGTGGGAATTAGTTTATTACCCTTGCTTTAAGCTATTATTCCTTTAAACAAACCGGAAAAATATTTTTAAAACGTAATGTGTTATTTCTGATGTTCAAACTGGCATAAAGGATAATGCAGAACAGCCATAGATTCCCACAGAACTTCAGAAGTAGCACTAGCATGTGAAAGAGGGATCCCTTTGCATGTGACCTGAGCCCTTTTGAGAAGTAGCTACTGTTCCAGATGTGGAGCTGATTAAAGAATGCATTTTCTCTCTGAGGCCATGATGTGGATAGATTGGGTAACAATGTGTGGCTTCAGGGCTAGGTCATATTGTTTTATATAACATTTTGATATTTTCTTCCTTGCAGATTGTTAGCATCATAATTGTCAAACCAGAATATTAAGCATTAGTTATCAAAGAAATTTCACATTAATTCTTATTTACCCGAGTTTCTGAGAAGTTAGCACCCTTGTTAAATGTCTTTTCATAATAGCTTCATTGACATACAGTTCATATTCTGCATGGTTTATACATTTGAAATGTATAATTTAGAGCTGGGTAGATTGCTCAGTTGGTAAAGGTGATTATTGCCAGGCCTGAGTACCTGGGTTTAGTTCCTATAACTCGCGTGGTAGAAGGAAAAGCCAACTCAAACAAGTTTTACCCTGACTTCCACTCACATGCTGTGATGCATGTGTGCACCCGCACTACCCTTCATGCACAGAAGGCTTGTAAAAAATAAAAGCTTATAAAATATCAGGCATAATTTAGTGTTTCTCACATTCCAAGTTCAAAACAGAGTTGCATAACAATCACCAAAATCTAGCTTAGAACGTATTCTTCAAAAGAAGACAGAGCATAACATTTAAAAGCATATGGGACTTGCACCTCTAGCCCCTCTTCAGCTCCTTACCCCCCATCTTTCACTTCCTGTTGAAAGTAAGCACTAATGTAAGTCTATAAAGATTCCTGTTTATTTGTGTGTGTGTGTGTGTGTGTGTGTGTGTGTGTGTGTGTTTGCGTGTGCAGTATGCATACATGTATAAGAACACAGCTATGGTAGTGTGCATGAAGAACAGAAGTTCAAGTTGAGTGTCATCCTCTATCACTCTACTTGATTTACTGAGGAAGTGTCTCTGCTGAACCCAGAGGTCATAGATTGGGCTAGTGTAACTAACCAACTTTGCCTGACGCTCCCATATGTGGTGGTTTGAAAGAAAATGGCCCCCGAAGGGAGTGGCACCATTAGGAGATGTGGCCTTGTTGGAGTAAATGTGGTGTTTTTAGAGGAAGTGTGTCACCATGGAGGTGGGCTTTGAGCTCATGTATGCTCAAGTCTTGCCCAAAGAGACAGATTACTTCTCGTTGTCTACATAAGATGTAGCCAGCACCATGTCTGCCTGCATGCTGCCATGTCTCACCATGATGATAATAGACTGAACCTATGACCTGTAAAAGAGCAACCCCAATTAAATATTTTATTTTTAATAGTTGTGGTCATGGTGTCTCTTCACAGCAGTAGAAACACTAACTAAGATACCATGTCTCCACCTCCAGAGTTCTGAGACTATGAGGGCTGGCCTCTAGGTTCTGCATTTACATGAGCCAGGGGGATCTGAACTCCACTCTTTACAGCTGCATGGAAAATGCCAAGCCATCTTCTTTGCTCTTTGTGTGGACGTTTTATAAACAGGATCACACAATATGGCAGTAATATTTGCTTTTCTGTGCCTGGCTTCTTTCTTCCACTGTGTTTCAAGTTTAATCCAAATTTTATTATAGTCACCAAATAAAATTTCATCCTGTTTTACCAAATTTATCTGTTCAGCAATTGATGGAGAGTTGGCTTGTACCTGTTGTGGGGCTGTTGTGGCTAATGCCACAATGGTTATCTGCCCATATACAATTTCTACAGTCTGTGTGTGAATCACACTCACTTGCATTGCTTCAGTCCTTTAACTGCACAAAAAGAGTTTTATTCCATGGTATGGTCACAAAATAACATTCTTCTAAGTTCTAAATGAGGTGTTGATGTGGGCATCTGGTGTCTGTGGGCTGGAAGCAAAGGACTGGCCAATAGGAGCAACAAGGTCAGAGCCTCTCTTGCAACCATAACTGTTTCCGTTCTTTCCTGCTTTCCCAGTTACATCTGCTCCTGCCAGCTTGGTCCCCACTGTGCTTGTCACCCACACATCCACCCACCTTTCTCCTGCAGCGGAGGGGAGACTTCACACTGTCTCCCTCTTCCAAGCATCAAAACACCTCCTGGCATTTAGGAAGGTCTGTTGCAGAGCAAGAATGAGGAAGTGAGCCCATCAGGGAACTCAAGAAGCCAGCAGGGCCTGGGCTATTCATGCAAAGTGAGAAAGCACAGCTGAGTGTATTGTGAAGGTCCATTTAGCAGAGCGGAACCCTGCTTGGCACAGCAGGTAGCTTTGGTTGGGCCAAAGAAGAAGCATATGTGGAGGTGGTTGGGCTGGGAAGCATGACAATAAGAAAGTGGTAACTCCATCTTCAGAGAAAAGAAAACAAGTCTTGAGAATTGACCAGCTGTTTCTTTCAGTTCATTCAAGATCAGAATTTCTTGCATGCCCATTTTGTGTAGAGTCTTGCATTTTTTTTTTTTTTTTTTTTTTTTT